>PVJH01006131.1:33302-104785 GCA_004026705.1 Nesogale talazaci
GTATTTGTAAATCTTTGAGGCAGATGGACTAGGTTGCACTGCCTTTTCAAGAAACACTATTATTCTCACTGGACTTAGGAACTGCTAGCGCTGAATGACAGGACCTCTCCAGCCCTCTCCTCCACCTTGGTTCTCTCAGAGGCAAGGCTCAAATCCTGACACTCAGCCAGTGGCTGTGGGAACAGTCTCAAGGTTTTTCACACAGCTGAGAGACAGGTACAAAGACAGCGGTCCTTGTCAAGTCCTGCTGCATCCTCCTCACACCCCAGAGAGGGGAGAGTATTGGCACAGAGTTCATGGCTGCCCTCCAAGGGCTGACAGATGGATCAGACTTCCAAGAAATGTCTCAGGCTGCAATGTGTCCAGCCAGATCCTCCTGGGGATCAGCCACCTGCCTGAGTCAGAGAACAGGGAATTAAGAGTGAACGTGTCCTTAAAGGCCAGCTGGTCAGAACTCTTAGTCAGACATGCCACCTACCCTTCCAAAGTCAGTATGCTCATCTGTAGAATGGTGCCACGAATAGTCCTTTCTCTGGGAGTTTGGTATGATTACATGAAACTGTGCATGTGAAATGTCATATCACATAGAGATGTTATCACAACAAAGAGGCTCCGTCAGTGTCTCCTATGGTTATTATGTGTTCGATAACATTCAAGAACTCATTGCTCTGTGTTGCCTCTTCTCATTGGTTGGTATATGCCATCAAACGATTTCAACTAATAGTGGTACCACAGGAAAGAGTAGAACTGGTTGTCCCACAGGGTTTCCAAGACTGTTGTTTCTACACAAGCAGACAGATGGCCGGCCACATCCTTATCCCTCAGAGGAGGTGATGGGTTCAAATCACAACCACGGAGGCAGTAGGCAAGTGCTTGACCTCTGTGTCACCAGGTCTCCTAATTTATAGAATTGTTCTATTAAATTATTTAAAGGCATTTTTCAGCAATCAATAGACTAGGAGGCAATATTGAGGAGTCATATCTTATAAAGGTTTAATAGCCAAAACTTATAAAGAACTGCTTCAACCCAATATCAAAACAACTTTATTTCCAATGGGCAATGGAGATTTCTCCAAATAAGATATGCAAGTAGAAAATAAGTACTTAAAGAGATGTTCAATATGATTGGTCATTAGGGAGATTCAAATCAAAACCACAATATGATACCACCCCATTCACCCTTGGTTGACTATGATAAGAATAAAACAGAAAATGGGGAGAAATCCAAACCCTGGTGTGTTGCAGGTGAGTTTATAAAAGGGTGCTACCACAGTTCACCAGTCTGATTGTTTCTCAGGAAGCTAAATGTAAATAATCATCTGGCCCAGCAGTCCCACTTGTAGGTATATCATCAAAAGTACTGAAAGCAGAGACCCACGCAGATAGTTGTACACTAGTGTTCATTGCTGTGCAATTCACTATAGTCAAGAAGTTGGAGGAAACCAAGTGTCTACCAACATTTGGATGGATAAATGAAGTATAGCATGTTTATATGCTTGAACATTATTATATTATTCCATCATATCAAAAAAAACTCTATTTTGATAATGCTACCATGTGGATGAACCTTGAAAACATATGTCAATTGAAATGTCAATCATAGAAAGACAAGTAGTGGATGATCCCACTTAGATGAGCTAGCTCAAAGGGACAGAGACAAAAATACATCAACAGTTACCAGGGTCTTGGGGCAGAGGGTGCAGGTTATGGAGTTTCGGTCTGGAGTGATGAAAATCTTTTGGAAATTGTTCATGGAGATGGTAGCACATGGTGCATATAGCCAAGGTCACTGAAGTCTATACTTTAAAATGGCTGAAATGACAACATTTTTGCTACACAGATTTTACAATAAAAGTACTTTTCATGTGGGCCTCAAAATAAAGTTTTCCTGTCATTCAGGTTGTCAAACTATAGGGTAACAAGTTAAATTGGAATTCCGTATAAACGATAAATATTTTAGTATATAAGCATGTATTATGCAACATTGGGGAAAATCTGTTGCTCCTGTGAAATTCTAACTTAATTTTCACGGTCTGGTTTTGGGTGGCCTGGGGGGGGGGGGGGTTGGGATGGTGGTGGTGGTGTGGTAGTGGGGATTATTTTTTTTTTTTGCTAACTTGGGTGATCATGTCTGTAAAGGAAATTAACTCAAGTGATCAACCACAAAAAATGTACCACGAAAAGCAGAACTAGGGCTGAGCCCCGATGGTGGAGTGCAGGACTGCGGCCCACGGGCTTGGTGGTTCAAATCCGGCAGCAGCTCTCAGGGGCAAGGCTGGGTAGTTCCCACGACCACCGGAGGGTAGTGATGCACCCCCTACCCCCCCCCCCCAAAAAAAAGCAGAACTAAAAGACACTGGGCAGTCAACAGAGAGAACCATTCACTGAAACAAGGATCAGGATTTATTCTGATATTTAAAACCTTAAGCCGTGTGACCTAAGCATCACATTATCTCCCCTTCCTGAGTATAATAACCCCACAATGGACATACCTTCTAACATGGTCATTCCATTCTTAGGAACGGAACCTACAAAAAGCATCATACATATGTATAAAGACTTTGCCAAAACGTTGGACCTGGGAATATTTTGATAGCAATGAATTACCAGATGCTGTTGAACGGTGCAACAACAGGGGACAGGTACAGCACAAACGTCATGGTAACCCAACTTTGGGATTCCTAAGGATAGTCCAGATGATAATATGTACGCCATCAAAGAGAAACAGAAGCTGTAAAACACAGTGTGATCTACTTTCAGCATTATCATTTCTTTTATACCAATTCTGACACCGGCCCCTCCTCCAGTGGTACACTACCTCTCTGCTCAACTCACCTCACTGTTAGCCATCTGATGGCTGCAACCGTGAAAGCGGGGGCCAACTGCCCCTGTGCACTTCCAAGTCGGTAAGTAGTAGAAGGAACAGAAAACACCGTCTTTCTCTCATGGAGCCGCTGGTGGTTTCAAATTTTGGATCTTGCAGATGGCATCCCAACCCATAACCACTGTCCTACCAGGTCCCCTCTTATCTCCTGGGGTCTTTCATTTGTTATGACAGAGAGAGAGAGAGAGAGAGAACCCACAGTGAAGGAATTTAGAGGAGAATAGCACAGATAATGGAGGATCTGAAGGCAATTCTTTGTTGAGAATAGCTTCTTCTTGGCCCTGCCCACAGGCAGGCCACTCCCTCAGCATTCGGTGCCCCGTCCTTGCAGATGCTCAGACCGTCCACTCCTCCTTCTGGCCTCTGTCCTGCTTGGGCAAGAATGACAAGGTTCTGGAGCTCTGCCTTTAAATGCTAGGAAGCCTCCTGTGCAAAGACATTCCCTCAACACCCACTGCAGCCAACTCACTCTATAGGCCAACAAGCTCTCAGGGCCATCTCACACTAGTGTCCTGGTTTGGCTGGGGTCATTCCTCTGCCATCATGTCCTGCCAGCTCACAACCTCTCTGATGTTCGAGCTCTGTCTCCTAGGGTTAGGAGGGTCTCAGTGCTAGGATTCTAGGTAGAAACAAACATTTTGCTTCCATTTCATCTGGAAAGTAATGAAGATTGGTTCTGAGATGCATTTCCCTTAAGTGTAGTGGGATGACAAAACTGACCATTTCCTTTGCCGGCTTTCTAATCTTATTCTCACCGTCTCCTCCCCAGAAGTGTTCTATACACATTATTGGCATTATTAGCAAGTCATCTGAGTTCCCTTAGTGAGTCATAAGTACTTTAGTTGCATAATTCCACCCATTAAGTTGGTGGGAGCTACAAGACCATGGCTCAGGGGTTCTTAATGCCGTAACCTTTTTTAATACAGTTCCTCACATCCATACAGTTCCCCTCCAACTGTAAAGTTATTTTCAATGCTACTTCATAACTAATCTTGCTACTATTATGAATCAGGCAATGCCTGTGAAAGGGTTGTTTGAGCCCCGAAGGGGTCGCGACCCACAGGTTGAGAACTGTTGCCATAGCTGAAAGGAAAAGGGATGTGTGTGAAATGTTTCCAGAAGAAAACAACTTGCTGTATAAACTTGTGTATAAGCCCAGCTTTCCCAGCACATTTTTTATGCTGTTTTTGTGGTTCAGTTAGGTGCCTTGGCTGATATTTAGGTTGGCTTGTACTTGAGTATATACAGTAACCTCAAGAAGGTCAAGAAGCAAGGCTGTTACAAGGTGTATAGCGAGAGAAATCAAGGAACAAGCTCTTCAGGACAAGCACCCAGAAGAGACTTTTTCTATCTTTCCCATACTTGAGCTGCTTTCTGCTGACAGAGAATGTATAATTGTCTTAGCTTACCCAACTACCCAGTGAGAGTAAGCATTACAGTTAATCAATAAGCCCACAGACTGGGGGTGCAGAAGGGACAACGTCATTTTGCACAGGAAAGCTAGCCTATTTACACCAAAACAGCAGGAAGAGAACTCTGAGTTGGTCAGAAGAGTTCATGCCCACTGCAGTGGCTTTGAAAAACCTTTTCCCTTGTGTAGATGTGCTCCACCAAGTTTGTGAGAGTTATTTTATTTTTGTTTGTTTGTTTGTTTGTTTGTTTGTTTTGGGGGGGCATCACTGCTCTCCAGCAGTGGGAGTAGGAGGCCCAGCCCCACTGCTGGAATCGAACCTTCGTCCCAGTGGGCCGCAGTCCCGCGCACAACCACTACGCCACCGGGGCTCAGCCCTTTATTTTGTTTGTTTGTTTGTTTCGGAGATCTCTTTTATTGATATATGTGTTTGATCGACATGTATTTATCATGAAATTTAACCAACGGCCACCTCACAAAGAGTTCATCACCCCCACATCCTGCGTCCAGCAGGGAGTACTGTGATCACCCTCTTGGTTCTAGACATCCCTGTCTACCACAAACCAAAAAAATCCAAACCCTTTCCCATCAAATCGAGTCCAACTCATGGATGGCAACCCTACACATTACAAAGAAAGGTGAACTCCAAAGGACTTTCTTGGCTATCATCGCTAAGGAAGCAGCTCCACAGCTTCACTGGGTGGATTTGAACCACCAGCCTTTAGGTTAGTAGATGAGCACAAACTGTTTACACCACTAGCGACCTTCTCTCTCTAGCACCAAACTCTAAACGCATTTCCTTCGAGTCACTTTTGACCCATAGTGACCTTATAGGACAGTAGTGAACTAGCTTGTGTGTTTACGAGACTGTACATGGATCGGGGCAGGAAGCCTCGTGCTTCTCCCAAGGAGCAGCTGGCATGCTCAGTCTGCTGATCTTGCAGTCAGCAGTCCAATGTATGGCCCACGAAACCATCGGGGCTGTATGCTACAGGTGCCCCCAAGAAACCCACCTCACGGTAGTCTTTACTTCTGAAAGCTACCAATGTGAGAGAGAGAGAGAGAATTCCTTATCACATCTCTGAGCAAGACAGTTGACAGAACAAAGCAGTATGAACCAGCTCCTGGTCAACACAGTTCACAGGAGACCTTTGAGGCACGAACCTGACCGGGTAAGAACTGAAGAGTCTTGCAAGATCTCCTGGACCAAGGAGTCCCCAAAAGGAGTCCTTGCATCATGAGAAAATTTCACTGATGAAATGGGAACAATTAAGGCAGTGGAAGGGAATTTTTCCATACATGCAAATTTATTAAATTTGTAAGACTACCTAGTGTCTAAGGTTTGGTACTTTGGGGTACTAAACTGTACTATTTCTCATAAAATGATGATGCTAATACACAGGTAGATTTTATTTGTTTATTCTATTTCCTTAACAAGAATAAAAGAGGAAGGAAGAAAATGGAAGGGATGGAGTGACAGGAGAAAAGAAAAAAGAGAGCGAATGAGGGAGGAAGTAAGAAAAGGATTTGGGGGCTGAGCCCGGTGGCGCAGTGGTTGTGTGCAGGACTGCGGCCCACTGGGTGGGCAGTTCAAATCCAGCAGCAGCTCTCCAGGAGCAAGGTTGGGCCTACTACTCCCACCAGGGGGCAGTGATGCCCATCAAAAAAAGAAAAGGATTTTTAAGACCCAGTTAACTTCCATTTTGTTTTTGTTCATTAGTTGGTCTTTATTTGAGTTAGACTTTGCGTTGTTCTGCCCCCCCCCCCACCCCGCCCACCCCACCTTTGGCTGGTTCTTCAGTTTTGTTTTTGTGTTGTTTAGGGTTTGGGTTTAGGAGTGGATTGTTGTTTTTACCTTAAGTAAATTCAACTCACGGAGACCCCAGGTGTTTCAGAGTAGAACAGTGCTTGTGGGGTTCTGAGAGACTCAGATTTGTTTCTATTTCTATCTCACCAGCCCTTTCTTCCGAGGCATCATCCAATGGACTAGAACTGACAGATTTCAGTTACCAACTGACCACACCACTCAGTGCACCACCCAGGAACTTCGTCTTAAGGTAGTCACCCACTTGGTTTGTTTTTAATGCCCTGGTATAGGAGAGCAGCCTGAAGAGCACTACCAGGAGGATAATCCAAGACTATGTGGATGAGGAAGTCTATGTCTGCCGAGGTTGAAGGAGGGCCCTCGGTCTCTAGCACAGAAGTCTGGTTAGTGTTCAGTGTTCACTCCCAGTGCTCCTTCCATAGACCAGCCATTACGACCACATGAAGCCTTTCTTCTTATCTGACAAGAGTCCTGTCCTCGCATCGCAATCTTTCCTGGCACTCAAGGCCTGTGTTCACTGCTGTGGAGTCCACCTCGGACCCACTGCAAGCCTGTGCACAGGGAACAGCACACTGTCTACTTCTGTGTTGCACTCACAGCTCACTGGTTGATTCCTTTCAGAAGTTCATTGCCAGGCTCTTCTTCCTCATCCTGGAAGAAGACTGGAAATTCTGCTGGATTCTCTTCACCGGCAGGTGGGTGGCAGCTATGCACAAAGGTGCACTTGTCCTCAAATAGAAGAAAACATATTACCTGGCTCCAAACACAGGTCCCTGCAGGAGAGGAGGTCTGGTGGTGTAGTGGTTACACACTTGGCTGCTAACTGGAAGGTCAGCAGTTCAAAACCACCAGTTGCTCCAAGGGAGAAAGATGGGGATTTCTATTCCCAGGAAGAATTGCAGTCTCTGAAACTCAGAGGGGTACATCTACCCTATCCTATGAATTGGCATCTACTTGAAAGCAGCGCGTTTTGTTTTTTGTTCGAAGAAAGCCGGTTTTTCTTGATGCTAGGCTACTAGCAGTTCAAAGCTACCGGCTTCTCTGCAGGAGAAAGATGAGGCTGTCTGCTTCTGTAAATCTCCGCCATCTCAGAACCCCTTCCTAGGATTGTTAGGAGTGTGAATTGTCTCTGTGGCAGTGCGGCGAGTGGTTGATGTGCCTCCTTTAATCTGGCCTAATCTTAAATAGAAGATTAAATTACGGGGGATTGTTTTGTTACTGTTATCAAAGTTAACTATAGTAAATTTTAAAACCCAAAAGTCAAATTTCCATAAATTAATTAGGTAATTTGTTTCTTCAAGAGCCCCCTTCCTTGAATTACCCATTAAATAAAGATCTGATTCATTTAATATTCTCCGGCACCATTAAGCTCAAATGGAAATTAATGATAATTATGCATAAATGCACTACAATTCCATAGTACTCTTATTCCCAGGGTGTGAAATCATTTAAAAGCTCCATTGAGATTGACTCAGTAAAACAAGACTCCTGCCTATTTTCATAATGATAAATCTGAGGGAAAAGCACTATTCAGAATGATTTGGGTTACAAACCTGCATTCCCTACCACTAATAATTCTCAGATAGTTCCTCTCTTTCTTTAAAAGCATTCAAAGCATGCTCACGACGTGCTGCGATTGCAAAGCACGTGGTCTCTACCGTCCGTGGAACTGAACCCCGCCCCACCCACACCCCAAGTTTTTATTTTAAGCATCACCTGTCCGTGTTCATTTGTTTCCAAGAGCATGTGGCTGCTCAGATAGGAAAATCATCTCAGAAACGTCTTGGTCACAACTTTAGTTATAGTGGTGACGTGCTGGCCTGGGGTCAGCATGACAGGCAGTTCTAAACCACCAGCAGATGTGAGGGAGACAGACGGGACTTCCTCCTCTCATCCACAGTTACAATCTCTCAGAAACTTGTTTTCACACAGTTTAGGAAGCTAGAAATTGAAATTCAGGGCCTTGGCCCTAGAAGGAGGCACTGCCCCTCTGTTGGTTCTGGGGGAGGGACCTTGTCGCAACTATTTGTTTTCTGCTTAGTTGGAAGAGGTCTTTGTGAGTCAGTATCAATCTTCTTCCCCCATCTTTGCTTGGCTCGGGTGTTTGGTGTGGCGCCTCTGCTGTACAGGGCTGCTACTGCACGGAAGGTCAGCAGTTAGAAACACCAGCAGCTTCTTCTCAGTAGAAAGACCAGGCTTTCTCCTCTGGTCAAAAATTAGAGTCTCAGAAACCCACAGGACAGGTCTACCCTGTCTGGTAGGATTGCCCTGAGTCGGAATTGACTCGATGGCAATGAATTTGGTTTGCATTTATATTTCAAAGAGATTGGCTCAAACTAGATCCTGCCCTCATGCTACCTCATGAATATGACAAAAACAGCCCATACCCAAATGATATTACCACTGCACGCGTACAAGTTAGTATCCACAACGACACTTGTCCCTTGGGGAGCACAATTCAATCCATGGCAATCAGAGACCAATGGCTTTTTGGAACACTCATGTTGTGGCCACTCACAGAGAGCCATCTTCAGATGTGGAAATAGATCCAAGCATATTATGAAGAGAGGAAAATCTTAATTTTTTACAGCAAACTAGAATATCACATGAGAAATAATTGATATTCTGCATGGTGGTCAAACTTTCAAAGGAACCGTTTCCATCCTTCCTGAAGTAGAAACTAGATTCTGAATGAGCATTTGCATTTCTCCTCATTGATTTCCATCTTAGAACCATTCTTATCTCACAGCCTGTTTTGGATGCAGAGGTCATCAGACACATCCTGGCCATTACTCACTAGTTGTGGGGCTTTGGGTAAAGTACCTAACCTGTTTGTGACTCTGTTATCGAATCTGTAAGATGGGAATAATAGCTATCTTAGAAGGTGGTTATAAGTATTAAAAGCAAGGAATATGTATGAAGCACATAAGTCCTCAAGAGTCAGAGTCGATACCCCTACTTTGCCAAGTAAATATGTCCTCCCCCAAATTGCCCAGAAGTTGACTCTGATGCTGATGAATACTGTCTTGCTCCAGGACTGCATTTTCTGTGTTTACTATTCATAGACACAAACACATCAAGCATCAATAAATTCTCTCTTTCATCTGTGATTCTAAAGTGCATGGATTCTCTTTCTCTGGAAGCCATATCTATGATTTTCTTTGGAGATCGCTCGCATAAAACAAGAACCTTTCAGCACTGAGGTCATGGGAGCACAAACAGGCATTACTGGTGTGTGGTGTGGAATTTTGTTTTTGTTTACTTTCATGTGAACTTGGGAAATCAAGGCTTTCAACTTTGACCCTCAGAAGAGCATTCCTATGAGTGGTTTTGGTGGTTGGAGCCTATATTTTTGGTAGAAGAGCGAAGACTGTGATGTTCAACCTGTCATGTAATTGCTTCAGGTTGCGGTTTTTAATCCATTAAATAGGGATATTTACAGAACTGTTGCAAAGGATTAATGAGATAATATTTGTAAAGTGATTGGACATAATCTGATGAAAAGCACATATAAATACAGAGTATTATTATTAAATCTCTAAGGAATAATAAAATGCGTAATGGCATGCCTGTGGTAATCTATACTTAATTATGTAATTTTCTAATACCCAGAAGGTATGCACAAGCTCAGAGGAGTAAATTGCATTGTATGGGATTCATTCCATGAGGTCACTGGTCATTAAAGTTTAATCACATCCCATTAAAAACTAAAAGATTTCTGTTTTTACTCTTTCTGAATACTAATCTGTGTACATGGAGACGTACAAAGTCATATCAATTTTTGAAAAAGAGCGAGGTCTCGTGCTAAATTTAGTCAGTGCTCTCCACCCTTGCACCTGTTGGAACTTCAGAGACAGTTCCCTATCCTCAGGCTTTATACCCCAGGGAGGAATATAAGTCTCACATGTGTGAAAGATAATGAGGACTAGGAGGAGTGCATAATTAGCTGCCAAATTGCAGACCTTTTATACACATTGGGAGAGTTCAGAGAAATGGCAGAAGCAGCCTGGTGAGATGCTGGGCAACTTTATCTGTGTTCTCTATCTGTGTCGTGGCATTCTATAAGTATTTCTGAATGAACAAACCTGTGAGCGAATGAATGAGCTTTGGATTCTTCCGGGGAAGCTACATAGAAGAAGAGAAGGCATTTGGAATGTGCCTTGGAGGAGGGGCAGTTGCTGAAGAGGGGAACATCCTTGCCAACCTGAATGAGGCCCAAAGGAAATCCACCTGGTGTGTCTGAGTTTGTGAGCAAACTGGTTTGACCGCTTCCAAGACCAGAGAAGGAATATGCTGGTGAGTCACAGCAGATAGAGTCTGATTAAAGAGGCCTGCAACGTCTTGCTGTGCCTTTAGCTTTGACTCCTTTAAAATGTGTTTGTCCCAAATTTCAGCCCTAAGAAAGACCAGCTTCTGAATGTCACCACTCTTGTAGGAGATCTGAAGCCTCCACTGCTTTTAGTTTCTCCATGATACACAGATATCTACACAAGGCAACACCAGGCTAACCTCAATGGCAGTATTAGCATTCTGGGGCTGGGAGGCACCTGAAAACAAACAGTTCCAAATGGTAATTCTCCTGAGTGAGCAAACTTATCCTAGTGCTTTGGAGTTTTCCCACAAGGCCTCTAAGGGACAACTTGTGATATCAATACCTTTTCTATTGGCTGGTGATTTCAACAAGAAGCCAGGTTCTGTTCTAGTCACTAATGGTCTAGAATGTAACACTGCTGGGCATTGGTGGCTCGTGAAACAGGCTAGGTTAACCACAAGAGTCAAAAGAGTGACCTTATCTGCAAACAGAGTGACCTCTTGCAATGCTCCAGTCATGCCTTAGGGACACTGCAGCATATCACCAATAGAAGGTGTGTTAGTCCAGGTAGACTGGAGAAACAAATTCATTAACACATATGCATATAAGGGAGAGGTTTAAATACAAGAGGAATGGAACATTGAAAAACATCCCAACCCAGTCCAGTCCAAGTTCATAAGTCTGATACTAGCCCATATGTCTGATATAAATTCATTAGTAGTCTTCAGACTCACGAAGCACATGCAATGATGCCAGTAGAATCGCAGGCCAGTGGGTATAAAGTCTTGTGTATCCAGTGGCAGAAGAAGCATCTCAGCACTGGCAGGGGTCTCCCTGTGGCCTCCCAAGCATCTCAGCACTGGTAGAAGTCTCCATGTGTCTTCTCCAGCCCCAGAGGGCTGGTTCCATCAGGATAAGGCCATGTGGCTTCTCCTCCAGTTCCTCCAAGACTCAGGGTCTATCAGCAAGCTGCCATCTTGCTTTGTCAGTAGAGTGTCTCTCAGGGTCCAAGTTGATGGTCTCTCATCCTCACAGGGGAAATATCAAGAGATTTCCAGAATTCTCAGAGAAAGCCATGCTCACACAGAGGTCTCATTGGCTATCTCCAGATTGACAGGCTAAATTCCACCCCTACACACTTAATCAAATTGGCACCAGAGTGCATGACTGCCACAAAAGGTATGACAGGAATGAAAGAATGATGGACAAAGAGCAAATACAAGGCAATACTTTGCCGGACAACTTTAGACAAATGCTTCAGCCATAAAGTGATATTGTTGGATTAGCGTAGTAGTCCTCCACTGTCTAAGATTCCCAGTGCTGCCTTAATGGGAGGGAGGGAAGAAGAGGAAGAAAAGAGAAGAGAAAATGGCTCACATTGTGGAGGAGCCTAATAAAACCCAAATGCTAGAATTAGGCATAAATCGAGAGGCTTCTTCTGATTCGTGTAGTTACAAGGGTTGGTGAAGGTATGCACAGCTCTGTGTCCAATTTGCTCTTAAAGCTCCAAAATACTCAAAACTAGAACCTACCCTACTGATGTATGATCTAACCAACATAAAATGAAAACCCTATTTCTAGGCAAGATTGCATCCAGAGGTATAGTGGTAAGGATTCCAACACATACCTTGAGTAGGCACAACCTAGTCCATATGCCAGCATGAACTAACTACATCAAGATCACCTGAGACACTTGTTTCAGATGCTGATGATGTGGTCTTTCAGCGGGAGGCCTCAGAGGCAGAGCCTGGGGCATTATTAAAACTGTCCCCCAGGTGACCGTGATGCCCCGTCATGCTTGGGAACCAGTGGAGCAGAGATTTCAGAGGTCCCTTCCTCTCTAATATTCTAAAATCATGAATTCTACTCACAGTATGTGATGGATTAAAATTACTTGAAATAGCTCTTCTATTCATGTTTTTGTAATTCCCATCAAATGAGTGAGTGGGGCTATTCAAATAGGGCATGTGAAACATGAGTAGAGAGGAATGAACAATTTTGCCTTTCTGTTGAGTATTTTTATGGAGTGCTTTTGGGGTAGTGGTTGAACATTTAACTGAGATAGATACTGTCAACAGTTCAAAACCCCCAGCAGCTCTGAGGGGAAAGACTGGGTTTTCTAGTCTGATAAAGTTATAGTCTTGAAAACTCTCATGGCATCACTATGAGATGGCATCACTATGAGATACCATTGACTCGATGGCAGTCACAGAGCGAGTTTAGTTGGGCAGTTAAGAGTAAGTCATCTCAGAAACAGAGAGCGAATCCATAAGAAAGAAATGCCACTTGCAGAGCACTTCCTGTGGTGGAGGCAGCAGAAACATCAGAAGTCATAGCGTCAAGACCAGGAGACAGAGAAGAAGAACCACAGTAAGACCAGCAGGCTGAGCAAAGTCAACAGCACTGGAAAGGTGAAGCAGAGTGACAGGTAGAGGCCACGGGTCCACGTGGCTGAAAGGCTGAGGACGTGAAAGAGAGGCCTGCCAGAAAATCAAAATTTGCTGGCAAAGGGGCAAACTCCTCATTGAGTTTTTGGTTTGGGTTAGTTTATCTATTTAACAGTTTATTGGGGGTTCTTATAGCCCTTCTCCCAATCCATATGGCCTTATTGTTTATAACTTGTTAGCTTCCCTAGTGAGTACCATCATTGTGATTTTTTTTGTCTTTGAGTTTTGTGTGGTCACTGCAACAAATAAAAACAGAATGTCATGGGAGGAAAAGACAAGCAGATGGAGAAAAACAGAGGTTGGTGGCAACTGGCCTTAGGCTGGTGTGGAATTGTATTTCTTCTTCACTTTTGTGTTGCCAAAGAAGGTCAGACATGGGTTCCACATCAATTCTTCACTAACAAAGCCACACGGAGCAATAGACATCAAGAGGAGGAACCCTAAAAGGATAGGTTGGTCCCCAATACCCTAAAATATTATTCCTCCCCTCACCTACTGCTATCCGTTAGCTTCTTACTTAAAGGGTTATGTTCTTGTAAGAGATAATATGTACTTCGCCATGCCAAGGTTTAGAAAGTGTCCATCAACAGATCACAGTCCAGTCAGGTCTGGGAACAATACTACCTTCAAATTTCCGGGGGAGGAGTTTGTTGTTTTGGTTGTTTTATTTTTTTTAACTTATCCCTTATAGAGTTATTTCCTTTTTTTTAACCTACCTACTTGTATTTGGGCTTCATTTTCTACTTGTATTGGGACTTCAACAGAAGAATGACAAAAAAAAAAAAAAGGAAACCTATCCTTTTTGTTGGGAAATGTTCCCCTTTTCCCATTTTGTCCCTGCTTCTCTCTCTTCCTCAAATCTGACTCCTCGTTCTCATAAAACAGGATTGCTGGTAGGTAAGGAAACTGTAGGCTCTCTGTGTGATCCATTTTGAGTGATTTAAATCTCTGGGTATCATGGTTCCTCAAATGTTGACATAATTGAAATGGACTAACTTCGAATTCTTGCCTCTCTTAAAGAATGTAGAAAGTCTTCTGGAATTTCCAAGGTTGATATGACACCTGGAATGATAGGATCAAAGATATCTTTTGATAATGAGGACATTCAATACCAATACAGCCAGTGGGGAGCACAGCTTTTATCCAAGGGGAGGGAAAGGTTTCTCTAAGCCCACTGAAGCAGGGACAAATTAGGTCTCTGAGCACATGAGAATTTTCACTGTGAGGCCGCATTGCACATTATTCTTTCCTTTGGGTTACATCAGCAACTGGGCTTGTCTTTGCCATCTCATCCCAGGTCAAATGTCCTGTCCACTTGGCCTTAGCATGTATCTCCTCCTTCAGTAAAGAAGCATGCATTTTTGAGCGTGTAGTGTACTCTTTATAAAATGAAGAAAGACTTTTCCAGAGAAAATGACAGTGGGGCTAAAAAACATGCCACTCGAAAATTTGGCTTTCAAAGATCCTCTGTACAATAATAAACAGCGTGAGATCAACATTGGTGGGATGCTCTTTGCCCCTACCTCAGACTGGACTTTATATTCTTTGGTACATGCAAGTTCTTCTTGATTGCGCCACATACCTGGAAGGCAACCACCAAATAAAGATTGGCACAAATCCTCATGACCATTATCTAAATGAGAAGGCTTTGTTAGGTCTGGGGAAAATCTTCTGAACATTTCTCAGGTAAAATCAGTCCTTTGTCAGCAGCCTTTGCACTAAGCCCCTAATGCAAAATGGAACTCTTTACCTCCTTTCCTGACGTCAAACAAACAGGCTCGTGCTTTTAGGGATGCTGCTTTTCCAGAAATGTAACTCTAGTTCAAGTGTTACATCTCTTCTTTCAGTCTCTGTGTCACACATTGTCTCCCTTTCTGGCGCTGCTCTCAGTCCCGGGAGGCTAATCCCTATGAACTCTGTTACCTGCCCTTCCTTTCTCCTACTTGGGCTTATCCAACACAAACTTCTGGGTAGGACATGGGAAGGTGAGAGGAAAGAGAAAAGGCAAGGTGCTATTCCTGCTTCACTGTCCTGATTCTGGCAGCGACTGGGGCCTTAACAACTCCACTCCTCCTCCATTTTGACTCCTCCAATTCTCTTCATTTTCACTGGAATTCTGTTCTCTGCTGGTGTCCTACCTGATATAGTCACTCTTGACCATATCCCACACCCTCTCCAATGAAGCTTCCCTGAATTACCCCGAGGGACAGTGATTTTTGTTCTCTTCTAAATGCCTCGTACATGTATTTTGGACCTTAATCAGAAGCCATTTCGTGTCGCTATCTGGTTCAAAAGTATTCATTTTGATTCCCCAATGATATTGTAAGCTTCCTTTAAAAAAAAGCTTTCCGTATCTGCTAAAATCATGCTGGATGCCTTTTGAAACATATACACACATACCATGTTAATATGGACTCTATGATGTTTTAAAGCTCATGATGTTTAAACTCATGAATTCTTTATTACTCTTCTGTTGAGGAGATGAAGTTTAATTCCTCTCTTGACAAGAGTGGGCAAAATCTAATGACTCACTGCTAACAAATTGAATGCGGTGGGAATGATAGTGTGACATTTCCTGGACTGAGCCATCAAATGGCTCTGCTGCTTTCTTCTTGTTCTTTCTCACATCAGTCATTCTGGAGACAGTTGCCTGTGGTGCCAGAAAGGCATGCAAGCAACCGTATGGAGAGATCCTGGTGGCGAGGCATTGAGCCTTCCCGCCAGCAGCCGGGTAAACGAGAGAGACCCCCTTTCCCCATGAAATTGGCCCAGGACTCAAGTCTGCAACTTCATGAGACCCTGAACTGGAAGCACCCCACGAAGTCACTCCTGCATGCCTGCCCGTCAGAAATTTGTCATTTTCAGCTTTTTAATGCATTTGCTACACATGATGTTTTTAATTCATTTTCTACACATGAAGAGACAACTCACACAAGCTCTGTCCCATTATAGCTATTGAGTTAAATCTTTTTTCTTTGGTAGCTAAATATATAAAAAGAAACAACTAGGAAGAGACAACAAATGTTACTATCTCTTCCCACTTTTGACACTCTTAAAACAACAATCACAGAGTGAAAATGCTCCACTGGGCTTCTAAGACTAGAAATGTTTATGAGATAACACAGCCTTATCTTTTTTCCCTATATGTATAGTTTTATGCTTTATAAATTTCAGTCCTTTGAAGCCTTAATTATTTGAATATTATAAGACTTTGCATAAGGAGACATTCTTCTATTAAATTATAGATGTATTATAGATATATACCTACCTACATATATACATTGATAGAAAACATTGGCCAATCCAATAAGTTCACGTGTACAATCATGACAATATACTATGTCCATTACCATGATATATAACCATTACCACGATTCATTTCTAAATTATTTCATTACAATTAACAGAAATACAGTGACTCCTTTTTTCTCCTTTCTCCCTTCTCCCTTGCCCATGGTAACCCCCTAGTAAATATAGTATCTGCATATTTGTCTATTTCATATAAGGGGGATCATAGAATATTTGTCCTATTTTTCTGACTTATTTTACTTAAAGTAATATTATCACGGTTTAGCCATGTGGTATCACAACAGATAAGCTCTTTAATGGGTCAAGAAGGATATTCTAACCTCATCATCGGCTTCCCAAACCTCTCATGTACAGACTCCCCTCTCAAATCACAATGCAAGCCTGTATATTCTCCAAAAGCGACAAGCACAAATAGGAAAGGGCAAAAGAGATCAGACCGGTGAGAGCATCTTTTTCGAGCTGAGTCTTGAGAGATGCAGGGATCTTGGTCAGTAGAAAGAGGAGGAAGAGGGACTCTCAGAGAGGAAGCTACAACAGCAGTCACACTGAAGATTGAAGGCGCTGATGTAACTCAAGGACAGAGGGGTGATGGCCACACACAAGAGACATGAAAACATCAGCTGGTGGGGGTTCTTGAGTGCCAGTAAAAAGAGTTTGGAATTGACCTGTTGGAAGATGAAAGACTGAATCATCAGGGTTCTTTAGATAAGTGAGATGAACTCAACGATGCTTCAAAAATTTCACAGGAAAAAATGCATTATCGCTAATATTTTTCTACAAACATTTTTCTATCATCTAAAGACAGAATTCATTCTTCTCCAGGAAACCTCAGTTGTGCTCTTAAAACTCTCAACAACACGGGTGAGGCCCATTTGGAGGCCAGCGGTTCTCAACCCTCCTAATGCCACAGCCCTTTAATACAGGTCCTCATTTTATGGTGACCTCCCAAAACACAAAATTATTTTTGTTGCTACTTCATAACGGTAATCTTGCTACTATTATTCATTGGGCAACCACTGTGAAAGGGTCGTTCGACCCCCGTAAAGAGGTCCTGACCCACAAGTTGACTATATGTAAAGAAGACTGGCGTTGGGGGCGCTTCTTTACATATAGTCATGATGGGAACTAGTAGTAACATGTACAGAACATCTTCACAGCAGTATCTAGATTAATTTTAGGCCAAACAGGTGGGGTCTGGCCAAGGTGACATATAAAATTAACTACCAGAGGGACCCCTGGAAGTTTTTGCGTAGGGGGAGCAGATGTCAAGATCTCTACTTTAGACTGGCAAAGAAAGATGAAAGGGCGTCATGATTTGACAAGCCCACTTGAACAAAGCAAGAACAAATAAAAATACTGCATGTTGGATACTATGATGTGGCACGTGCCATGTTCTCCTCTTGACTTGTGCCATCTCACTAAATCATGACAATCACTATATTTAATTAAGAGCCATTATCCCCATTATAGAGATGAATAACATAGAATTTGATCAAGTTACCATTTTATTCTTCATTAAAGAAATATTGACTCTTATTAAATGTCAGTCAATATTCTTGGAATCGGGCAGTGAACAAAGTTCCTCCCATAAAGGAGATTCATTCTCATGGGAGGAACTGACATAAGATGAATAAACAGAAGGTGATGGGTGCTACTGAGAAAAACATGAGGGAAAGGCACAGGGGTTGCTGAGGCATGGAGTGGGATCATTGTATTGTATGTAGATGGTGGCGTGTGAGGTGATTTTGCAGAAAAGACTTCTGAGGGAGCCTGTAAGCCACTTCTAGGATACAGAGCAGGTAGGCTACTTCCCTGAACTTCCATCCCTCCCTCCTTTCATTAACAGGGATGATAGCTGGTTAGAAAAGTTAGGACAAGGAAAAAAGAGCACATATGTGAAAGTTCTGAAAGCTATAAAGCCTTTTATGGATGTACAGTTTCTAGACATATGCCAATTTAGCTGAACATTTCAGGAGTAAATGTCACTGCAACACTAACATAACGAGGGTACTACAGAATCATCGCAAATCAAAAAAAAAAAAAAACAAGAGTCATTTCCCCATCATTGCAGGGTCCTCTGGTGCCTGGGTTATGCCCTGTGGCCATTGCTGGTGAGTCAATTCTGACTCACTGAGATGCTATAGGACAAAGCGGAACTGCCCCATGTGGACTCCAAGGCCTTCATCTTTATGGAAGCATCATTCTGCCACATCTTTCTCCCACTAAGCAGCTAGAGGCTTCAAACCACTGACCCTCCCACTAGTAGCAGAGCACTTAACCCCGATGCCACCAGGATTCCTAGACTGAAACAAAAACAAAAATAAAACCCACTACTATAGAGTCAATGTTGGCTCTTAGTGTCCCTAGAGAGGGTTTCTGAGGCTGTAAATCTTTACTGAAGCAGCTGGTCTCAACTTTCTCTTTGTACATTAGTTGGCAGGCTTGAACCAACAGCCCTGTGGTTAGTAGCCCAAATCATGCAGCACAGGGTTCTGTTGGCTAACTTGTGCCTCCTGCAAATAAATTGACAAGACAGTCCATCACATCAGTAGCAAAAAGAAGGCTTTTTGATTCTTCATTGCATTCATTTCGAACAATTAAATCTACAGTGTTAATGATATGCTAATGATGCCAATTATAAGTGATACTCATCAATTCCATAATTAACTAATATGCAATAGGTGACAATTTATCAGGGTCTTCATATTTTGTTTAGAAACTCCAGCCAGTTCTGGATGCAACATTAAAGTAAGGAAGTCCCAGTACTGCACTGTAAGATGACAGGGGAAGTTATTCTTTCTTTTAAAGCAAAATTTCAATATATTTTCTACCATGCAGCCTGTCTCAAGATCCATCATGGTATGATTCCAAAAGTAGGTATAGATCGCCACTTATACTGCTAGTTTTATAATGAAACGCATTTCTCCAAGATATCAAAGAATCTGTATTTACAGTACAGTCTCAAAAGAGTGTTGCATGCTGTCTACATTAGAAATATTTGATTATACAAAAACTATGGAATTCACTCTTTAAAGTGTGCGGGTGCTCTGTTTACTCAATGGCTCCCAAAAGCAAATGTTCCTAAGACTTATAGCTCTTTTTGCAAGTTTGTGCCTCATGTCCACAGTCCACCACATGAGTCACCTCCAAATTTAAAAACCTTTCTCAAATGGCCAAGAAACTCTACAAAAAAAAAAAAACCCACACATTTGGAGATTTGTGTCATTTTCTCCAACTCTCTCTCCAAGTACATTTTATTCTTCTGCCCTCTCCCAGTCCTCTTTTATCTTAGAAAAGATGACAGTTACATAAATACATTCTATCTAGAAAATGCTAGTGATATGTTGGCAGAGGATTCCAGAAATAAAAATTCAACCTAAAAGAATGCTACAAGGAGAGAAATCCATTAAAGGGATGAGACAGGACATATTTGGAATGAGAGAGCTCGTGTCTCTTCATGGTACCTCTCAAAGAATCTCTGTCCCAGACACAGAACTTCAATATTTCCTTTGGTTTCTTCCAGTTCACTATTCATATATGATTAGCAACAAAAGCTAAATTTCATTGAACACTTTCTATGTGATAGGGTAGGAGTCCTGGAGGCACAAAACTTAAATGCCCTACTTCTAACCCAAAAATTCTTCACAAGAGAAAGACATGGTGACAGATGCCCATAAGGATTTGTTGTTGTTGTTGTTGTTTGTTGTTGTTGTTAGGTGTCTTTGAGTCAGTTCCTACTCACAGCAACCATTTGGCATGGGATGGTTTGCTAATGAAAATAATATATAACATTTGCTTTAATAAGAGAAAAAATGATACATGGCATAGCTCAGTCAATACAGATCATTAAAGTTTCCTATGGTTTACCATTCTCTGTCTTTTTTTTTACATACCTGTTACTATCACAAAGGGTCAGTATTCACATCAATGACCACTGAATATAAAAAGACTGAGCAGCATCCAGATTAAGTTCCCAAGGTACAGATACATTTTTTGCAGTAGTTGATGATTTTACAGTACATGATTTTACATTTACCCAGTAATTATAGCTCATAAAGTGTCGTTTTACCTCTAATACTGCTACTTTCAACACAGTAGCCATTTTAAACAAAATAGCTGCTTAAAACACAGCAGCTGCATTCTGCACAGTAGCTGCTCTCTACACAGTGGCTACTCTCTACACAAGTGTGACTGGTCTGCATAAGTACATTATGGCTCAACCCTGTTACATATCCCTGTATTTGTATAGGGTATATGTGATGAGGTTGGCATGATGATGGCATCACACCGGGTACATGTATGTGGGTGTATCTGCATGTGAGCAGACCTGCCTGAAGATGGATAGTGAAGCAGTGTCTTGGTCCCTAAAACCATCAGAAATATGCATTTTTCAATGGTCTTAAGTGATTTTTGGGAAAAGGGGTCTCAACCCACAGGTTGAGAACTTCTGAAATAAAGTCACCTATATGATTGTTGAATCTTTTTTTTTTTCATCTTTTGAATAGTTTGATGAATTTCATGGGTCTCTCATTGGGCACTTATATATTTATTATGCTCCCTGTTTCCTGGTCTACTAAACTTGTAAACATTACATAGTAGTCCTCCTTGTCTTCTGCTATGGTTTGCAGTGAGGTCAGTGTTGTTGGAGATTAGGATTGCAACAAATTGCCATTTGCCTGGTATATTTTCTGCCAGTCTTTTATTCTTAGTCTATTTTTTGTCTGCAAGCTAAATATGTGTCTCTTGCAGGTAACAGATTTGTGTTTTCCGAACCCTTCTATTAACCTTTGTCATTTAATGAGCGAATTGAAGCCAATGACATTGGTTTTTTTTAATTACCATCTGCGGATTCACTATGTCATCTCATACCTTTTGTGTTGGGTGCTTTCCTATTACCCTTTATAATGGTGAGCTGTTTTTTATGTTCAGGGCTTCATTCTTGCCTTCTCTTCCCTCTGAGACAATGCTATCTTGGTCATTACTTTTGACAAATTCACTTCTGGGTGGAGTTGCACTACCTGGTGGTCTCTTACTTGTGCTTGGTAAATGTTGGGTTTCTGATCATAGTAAATCTTCAAGAATTTTCTGCAATGTTGGGTTCCTATGGCATATTCTTTGAGTTTTTTCTTGTCCTGGAAGACACTTACCTCTTCATCTATCTTAATAGTTTGGCAAGGTAGAGGATTCTCAAATTGACATTTTTTCTTTCAGCTTTCAGAAGATGTTACCCTACTCTCTCCTTCTCTTCATGTTATCTGCTGGTAGGTCTGAGCATATTCTTACCGGAGCACCATTGTACGTGTCCACCTTTTTTTTCCCTCTTGCTACGCTTAAATTTTTTTTTCCTCAAAGTTGGATAATTTAACTATTCTGAGCCTTGTGAGTTCTTCCTGGGGTTTAGTCTCATTGGTGTCCTCTCTGCTTCCTGTATGAGTGTTTGATTCTCATTCATTAAGGTGAGGTCATTTTCTTCCAGAAATTCCCTTGCTAATTTAGCTGTTGACTTCATTGTTGTGTCTTGTTCTGGTAGGCCAATTATTTGAATATTGTTCTTCTTCATAGCATTTGTCATTGTTCTATGGTTTTCCTCTGCCTCTTTGATCATCTTCTTTGTCTTTCCCATGTGTTGAAGTCTGCACGATCGCCCACAAGATCACTGGTATGATTCTCTGCCTCTTCTAGTTTGTTGGTGAGATCTGCAATCTTGTGTTTTGCTTCTGTTACCTCATCCATTCTTGTATTTCTCTTTGTTGTGTAGACTTCATGCCCTCTATCCTAGACTTCATCCCTTCTATCACCTCATCCTTATTCTACATTGCTTCCTTCGTATCCTGTATTATTCCAAGCAACATTCTGACTATTTTTGTGGCTGATCTATGAGCATCATTAGGTTTATGACTTCCTCTGCTGTTGTGTTTTGTTTTTGTTTCCTCATTGAGGAAGTTGAGGTATGTTGCTACTTGCATGTCATTTTGAAAAAATTCAGTGCCATGTTTTGGGGAGCCCTAAGGGCCCTGAATTCTTTCTCTGTGTAACTGGTAAGAGTAGTTTTGAGGACTACCTGTGGTCTATGGTGGTGGGTTATACTCTACTATATAGGCAGGGTGCTGCCGCGACTCAGTAGCCAGTGCTGGTAGGGGGGTCTCAGAGTCTGGTCTAAGGCAGGCAACTAAATGTATGATACTGGCCAGTTGGAATGTAAATGAAGCATGGGCACAGGCTTGATCTGGACTGTCTGACCACAATTTTCAGTCTTTTAAAAACTCTCTGTGGTACCCAGAACGGGAATGGCCAGTTTTTGCCATGGGCTGTGGCTATCAGAACATATTGGCTTTTCTTATTTTGTTATGTTAAAATCCTAGGCTCTTCTCTGGAGATTAGAGTTCTGTCTATCTTGTTATGCTAATGCTGTGCAAATGGACAGAGTTCTGATGGCTTAAATTAAAAATTACGCAAAGGCCCACGGCCTGGAACTGAAAGCATTTTTATTTCTTTCCTTTTTTTAATGGGCGGTGCCCTGGTATCAGAGCTGTGCCATACTGTCCCCCAGGAAAGGGGGACCAACTGGATCTGAATCCCCCCCAGGCTGAATTCCTATGTCACTCCTGGCTCCATTTTGCCAGCACTGTTGGTTGTGCTCTGAGCAACTACATTCTGTCATAATTAAATATCCCAGTGGCACTTCAATTGCTGCAAATTATTATCTAATTATCTATCATTACCCATACAGGCAAGCATAGAGCTGAGGAGAGGAGAAAAGGATGGCCAATATAGTCACTTCATTTCTGGGTGGGGAGAGGCATTCAAAAACCCTAGACTGCAGCTTCACAACATATAGCAGAGAGGGGAACTCCAGTGTGAGGTCTTGTTTTAGTTTTCAAAGGCTCTCTGTGAGTGTGGGTTTATGACCACGTTTAGATGCCATCCTGCTGGACCTGGCAAAGTGTTAGCAGAGACCACAGGCAGATGCAGTGAACTTAGAGAATTTCTGAGAGTTCTCAAATCGTTTCGTGGGTGAAATTCACATGGGGAGGTCTGAGCCTAATACACTGAATTTACTTTTAGCACCCAGCTTCCCAATATTGGCCTCCTTACCTCTTAATGTTCTGTTATAACAGCAGGAGTGCCAGGTGGGTGAATATACCTGGACCCTATCTTGACTCCCCCGCCTGCTTTCTATTCTTTAAATAAATCTTTTATAATGGATTTGCCCATGAAATATCCCACTTTGAATTTTTGACTGCTGGTTCCAGGATCCAAGCAAAATGAAACACCTGGAATTTCAAACTTTTTTCCTTTCTTACTGAAGTTATTTATTGGTCCAGTTGTAATCATTTTTTATTTCTTTATGCTGACATGTCATCAGTACTGTAGGCTATAGTCATTGATCTTCACCAGTAAATGGTTCAAGTCTTCTGTGCTCTCAGCATGCAAGATTGTGTCATCTGCATACCACAGGTTGCTAATGATTCTTCCTCGTGCCACATTCTTCACATATTCCACCTTCTCTGATTATTTTCTCAGCATGCAGATGGGGTAAGTATAGTGAAGGTATGAAACTTTTGATGCATGATCTTAAGTCATCTCATTATAAGCTGTGCAGTTTCCCCTTGCTGCGTTTGAAGGACTACTTCTTGGTCTATGTACAAGTTCCATATGAGCACAATTCAGTGTTCTGGCATTCCTATTCTTCACAAATTTATCTATAATTTGTGGTGACCCACAAGTGAATACCTCTGTATAGTCAACAAAATGCAAGTACACATCCTTGGGGTATTTTTAATACTTTCATCCACTGGTCATTTTGAATCACATAATCAGATGTTTGGAATGACAAATTGCAGAGGAACAGAGTTAGTTGCATTTGTGGTCCAAAGACTATTTCAAGGTCTAGCCTGAAGTAGAGGAGCCCTAGTGGCATGGTGGTTAAGCAAGGGGCTGTGATCAACAAAGTTGGCAGCTTGAAGCCACCCGCTTCTCTGAGGAAAGAAGACAGGCCGTTCTCCTCCCATAAAAACGTACAGCCTCAGGATCTCACAGGGGCAGTTCTACCCTCACCCATCGGTTTACTGTGAGTCAGTACTGACTCGATACCAGGGGGTCATACTTACGTAGACCACTGTGAGGGATAAAACGCAAACGTCCACAAGGAAGACCCGCTCGTATGCTTGGTATTCAACCTATTATTATTCAAATATATGCACCAACCGCTAATGCCAAAGTTGAAGAAACTAAAGATTGTTACCCATTTGTGAGGTCTGAAATTGATCAAGCTTGCTGTCAAAATAGGTAATTACTAGTGAGGGGGACGTGAACGTCGGAAACAAGAAAGATCGGCTTTTGAAAAGTATGGCCTTGACAATAAAAAATGTCTCACAGCATTACTTAAAAATACCTTACTTTTTCTCTCTAGTCTTTGCCCATTCTTGCTTGCTCCCTACTGGAGAGAGTAGAATAAGTTCATAAATAATTACAATGATTAAGGTTATAAAGTAACCAAAAGTTTTCTTAACTCAAATGGCTTTGAAAGTTGAACTGAGGACCGTTGGTGTAAGAAGTAAAAAGTTGAGATGGCCTTGAAGGGTATCAATGATTTTGATGATATGTTTCAAGTGTCAGGAAAAACACGAAGCTACAGTTATAGAGAAATAGAGGTCATTTTTGTTAAGAACCCCATTTGACTGGACTAACTACCTTCCACAAAGAAGCCTCCCAGGAGAGACTTCTAATAATTCAAAGCCTTTGCTTCTTGACTATTCCCTGAATGACTGCACTTTGCCCAGACCCGCATGCACACCTGTTCCTGGTATTCTTTCCAGTCATTGATGATTCTGAGCTCCTCCTCTCTCTCTCAAGGCCCAATTCAAAGCTCGCCCCCACCTGGCCTGATTGAAAAGCACTCTCTTCTCTTCTGAGCTCCCAGAATATTGAGATCTTTTTACTTACCACTGGATACTGATTTTCACCTTATAGTGATCTCTGCTGTGTTCACATGGTAGAGTGGAAGCTTCTGAGGAGCAGGGCTCCATTTCATATATCATCTTCATTATCCCACCTCTCCTGTAAGACTACATCCAAATTCCCAGACTTACATGATGGCACTATCTCAGGTGGTAGGTGTGTGAGACATTAATTACTCTAATATTTTAACTGAAGCATAAGTCCCTCTACCATATTCTAACAAGTTAACTTAAACATCTGTATGGATAGAGAATAAACAACTCAACTCACTGCCATGGAGTTAATGCTGATTCATAGCAAGCCCTGAAATGTGGAATTAACATCATTTATTTCTTTCTATCAATAGATGCCTTCATTATTCATTTTTATAAATGAATTTTTAGAATATAGGTAATATCTACTTTCTGGCAACTTCCATTCACTAATATTAGTTATTCCCTCCAGGGACATCTAAAAATTGGTATTTGGAAATGGCTGCTGTGTCTTCTCAAACATATTCTCTTCCTACTGAACAACTTCAGTGCCTTCCATTCCTCCTCTGTTGTCATTTCTAATTTGAACCCTTAACCATGCTCATCACTTATTTCTTTAAGTACAAGGCACAGAGCAGAACAATACATTCAAAAGAAGTCTATTCTACATATTACTTCCCCAATATGTGTTTGTGAGATTGAGGTTCTCCCTAGGTCCATGATCTTACATTGATTTCCAGTGAATTTTGTCCTTTTGTGGAGTGAAGGGTTCAGGTAGGTGAAGGGAAAAAAAGCAAGGAGGAGCCCTGTTGGTATACAGTGGCTATGCATGGGCTGCAATACATACAAATACATACAAAACCAGCAGTTTCACGGGAGAAAGAATGGGCTCACTACTCTTATAACAGTTACAGTACCAGAAACCCACAGGGTGGTCACTGTGAGTCAATATTGACTCGATGGAAGTCAGTTGAAAGAAAGAGGGGGAAAGGAGGGTATCATACGCAGGGAATAAGTGTTTGATCAAAGGTTTGGCAAAGGGAACACTCAAGAATCACTGAGAAGCTGGGGGCAGGGTGATCTGTAAAAAAAGAGAAGGGAAAAGGTCAGTGTGTGAAAAGACTTTAATACCAGTCCAATAAGTTTAGTTTCTGAGTGCCATCACTCTAATTTGGCTGATGGTTTCTCAAGAAGTAGCCATCTTAATATTCTAACTTTACTCTATAGTGAAATTAATAAAGTTCCCATGGTATGCTTAGTTCCTGGCTAGACAAACTCAGATTTATCCTTGTAAGGAGTCAATACTAAGTACCCAAAAAAACGGGAACCCATGTTCCTGAATACACTAAAATCAAGATACACAAGGCCTTCCATAAGGAATACAGACTGTATTTCTTACAGCTAGATGAGCAGTCCCCAATTCTTTGCTCATATGCATTAAGGTTCTTACTAAAACTCACTTTTTTACTTTATTCCATGTGTTCACATTGATTACCATATTTGATTCTTTTAACCTTGAAAGATATTTGGACAAATATTAAATTGACACAGAGAAGTTAAACAATTTCCTTACATGGTTAAGATACTTGGATACTCACTATAATATGAGTCTCCTAATGTCTGGACCATTTCCCTATCTGTAATATTGCATCAGAGAAGCTGGATTATATGAAAAAGAATGTGGCATTAGGATTGGAGGAAGGCTCATTAAGAACCTGTAAAATTCAGATGAATCAATTTGCTTTCTGAAAGCGAGGAGAGATTGAAGCACTTGCTGATGAATATTAAGGATTGTAGCATTCAATGTGGATTATGATTCAAGATAAGGAAGATTCAAAACCTCACAACTGGATTAATAGGTCACATTATGAGAAAAGGGAGAAAGGTTGACATTGTCAAGGATTTTGTCTTCCTTGGATCCACAATCAATGTTCATGGAAGCAGCAGTCAAGAGGTTAAAAGATGTATAGCACTAGATAAATCTGCTGCAGATGAGAACGGATGCCTGTGTGCTTGACCTAAGCCATGGGATGCTCCATTGCCTAAAGGTCGTAAATGCACTGTGTGTAAAAGTTGGACATTGAATAAGGAAGACCATAGAAGAATCAAAGCATTTGAATTGTGGTGCCAGAGAAGAATGTTGAAAATACCACCAACAAAAGAACCCACCAAACCAATCTGTCTCGTCAGAAGTAAGGCCAGAGTGCTCCTTAGAGGTAAGGATGAAGACTTTGCCTTACATATTTTGGGCAATAGTGTCCAATAGTGAGCATATTTTTGACAAAATTGTCAGGAGAAATCAGTCCCTGGAGAAGGACATCATATTGGATAAAGTGGAGGGACAGCAACAAAGAAGAAGAGCCTCAATGAGATGGATTGACAGGGTGGCAGCATCCATGGGCTCAGGCATGGGAACAATTGTGAAGATGATACAGGATCGGGCAGTGGTTCGTTCTGTTGTACAGAGGGTCACTGTGAGTCAGAACTGACTCAATGGCATCTGACAATACTGTTGACAATATTGTCCCTCCAGATGACTCGCATTACAGGGTGTTTTACTATTCAAAACTGTGTTCCTTGTGGAGTCTTTCAGTCTTTCTCACAGAAACCCTGGTTAAGAAGTGTTATCTCAGAAACAGAAGTCCGGGGAAGGGAAGGAACAGACCCCTGAGTGGCACTTAAGGGTCCTGGAGAAGCCAGCATGACTTCGAACAGCATTCCCAGCTCTGTCCCAGAGCATACTTTTCTCCCCAGTCTTTTCCACTGATCTTTTTGCCTTTGTGAGACTTGGAGGCCCTAATCATCCAAACACAATCAGATCAATGGGAAAACAAATGAGCTCTTTTAAGAAAAACAACCCTTTAATTGTTGGTTCCCTCCATCCATACCTTCCCAGCCTACCCCCACCTTTCCCCCATAAGTCTGTTTTCTTTATGCTGAACATAATTATCACTGGTCTTAGCTTCTTCTTTGATGGTGTCCCTGTGTAGGGCAAGTGATTAGCACATTCTACTGCTCACAGAAAGGCTGGAAATTCAAGTCCACTTAGAGTGTCTTAGAGGAGAATCCAGGTGCTCTACTGAAAAATCAGTCATTGGAAATCCTATGGGAATCTGTTTTTTTTCTTCTTTAAAAATCATTTTAACAGGATCTCTTGCAGATATCAATCACATTAAGCAGCATTATACAATTGCTACCACAATCAGTTTCAAAACATTTTCTTTCTTCTTAAACTCCTTGATATCATCTCCCCTTTGTCCCCTCCCTCCCCCACCATACCCCCTTAGTCTTGTTTTTTCCTAAAATAGTTTTGTTTTGTTTTTTGGCCATATCTTACACAATTCAATATATCCATTCACAGGCAATTCTGTTGTTCAATCGCATCAAGTGCAGTGATTATCAGCTCCCCATTTCCCCCTCCCCACCCCCTCTCTTCCCATACTCTCAGGGAAACATTATTCCTATTGCTGTTTCTGAAGGGTTCTCTATCTTGACTTTCTGAAGGGGTTTTATATATTTTGACTTTCAGGTACCAAATGATCTTAAATATACACATGAACATATGCAAATCTAACATGATTAAGTAAAACAAATAAGAACCATAATAGGAGAAGAACTGTTAAAGAACTAGAAGATAGTTATGTGGTTC
This sequence comes from Nesogale talazaci, assembly GCA_004026705.1. Taxonomy (NCBI): domain Eukaryota; kingdom Metazoa; phylum Chordata; class Mammalia; order Afrosoricida; family Tenrecidae; genus Nesogale; species Nesogale talazaci. Next base: position 62,073 of record PVJH01006131.1, read on the forward strand.
ATCAGTGCCATACTGCACCCTGGACTGTTCTGGAAACCTGTTCTACTCCGATACATGAGGCTGCCCTAAGTCAGCATCCATTCCACAGAAACTGATTCCTTAAAGAACTCTGGTGGACATAAATAAAAACAACATTCCAGATTCTTTTAATATGCAAGGGAAAGAAGAATGGAGGGGGGCGAGGAAAGAAAAGGAAAGAAAAAAAAACGCAAAATGACAACTCCTTGACACAAGCAATGTCAGTCAAGAAGAAAGCTAAGCATGTATAACTCATTCCTGAATTGAACAACTTCAGTGAGGAGTTGGAGGGGGCAGAGTGCAGAGCATATACGTAAATCTGGGCTGAAGGAAGAGTTTTCACTAATTAAGGCCAAATCACCCAAACAGAAACAAACACTGTACATTTGGCTGGCTGCTTGCCAACATCAACCATCCACCATCAACACTGTGAAATGGACCAGAATGGGTAGGAAGGACATTCACTGAGGAGTTCCAGAAACCACAACCCTAAATCTCCAAACCAAGAGGCCAAATCTCTTGTGGCATTCAGTTGTACCTACATAGCTTTGGTAGATGCACTCTTTATGTTTGTTTATTTGGTTTGTTTTTTGGGGGGGGCTTCATTGCCCTCTGGTGGAAGTGGAAGGCCCAGACTTGCTCCTGGAGAGCTGCTGCTGGATTTGAACTGCTAAGCCAGTAGACCGCAGTCCCGCACTCAACCACTATGCCACCGGGGCTCAGCCCCAGTTGCGCTCTTTTTTATTTTTGTCCATTTGTCACAACATTTGCCAATTTAACATCTTACAGGTATATAATTTATTGACATCAATTACATTAATGGATTGGGCAATCATTACCCTTAATCAATGAAAAATTTTTTATCACCATAAAGAGTCTCAGTGCCTCATAAGCAAACACTTCATTTCTGTGCCCAAGCCCCATCTTTTCCTCTACCTTCCAACTCTGGTAATAATTAATAAACTTTATTGTTCATATTGTCACGTGTTCTCATCTTTTTATAGAAGAGGACATATAATACTTATTCCTTGGTGATTGATTTCTTTTAGTCAACATGATATCTTCAAACTTCATCCCTCTGGCAGCAAAGTAAACAATAGATTTCTATTTACCTGAAGCAACAGAGAAAGGAGAGTCAGGGATAAAAAGAGGAAATATGTGACTAAGACGGTCCATGAACTTACGTCCTTGTTGCCTTAAGAATATTAGAATCTGACGGTACCCAGTTGCCACTACTGAACATTGTCCAAGAAGATTCTGTAAAAGAATCCTGATCAAAAGGGGGGAAACATTGAACAGAATGCCTGATCTCATAGAATCTAGATGATCCAGAATGATTATGGCTGAATAAATCCCTAAAACGGTTGCCATACAATAAAAGAGTTTAAACATTTAAACTTTAAACCAAAAATACCCTATTGAAGTCTTTTTAAAACAAAACCATAAGTTAGTTTATTTAGTAAAGAATGTTTGCCTTGAACATTATGCTCTTTTGAAGAACTATCTTTATGGGATCAAATTTACAGCAGTAACCCCAGAGGCCAGACAGGAAGCTTTGAAAGTTCATGTGGAAAGGGAAGAACAATTCTAAACTGGAGGGTAAGAATGATTACACAACTTAAAGACTCTAACTAATGTCACCAAATTACCCATATTGACATTGGTGTATTGGTGTATGTTTTGCTGTGAATGTGCTCACTCACAATTTAAAAATCAAACATGTATATTCAGATTTTTTTAAGTCAACAAAATATTTCAGAATAAGGCAGGGAATTCTGAATGAAAACAACTGATCCCTCATTTTTTTTCCTCCTCTTCTCCTAAAAGCACTGTAGCTAAAGACTGAAAGAATAGGTATCTCAGAGGAACTATATGCTGTGAATAAAGCGTTAATTTTTCAAAATCCAGGAGCAGAGCATACTGGAGAGATGATGTGCTCTCAGGATATATCATACAGCTCAAGGTCAAAGTCAGAATTGGTCATTAAAGAAGGTATTCATCTTGCTGTTGCTACTTGACATCTTGTGGCGCATTAGGAAACTTCTAAAGAGCTATAATTACACAATCCAATACTGCAAGTAAAGGAGGAGGAGAATTTTATGCTCCCAAATCCACCCTATGCCAATTTCAGATATATTTATAACTAACCAAATCCTGGGCCTGGGTAGAACCTGCAATTCATTTCTCTGTTTTCTAGACCTGACCGCACTGAACTCCATCCCCTAGGATATATATCTCCAGCGATGAAAGTCTTTGTCAACAGGACATAAGCATTTGTCCATCTAAGGGTGCATAGGATGAGACAGACTGGAGCACAAACGACAGAGAATAGTGTTAACAGGGAAAGGTCTAGGTTGTTAGTCCTCTTCCAAGGACAGCTCCCTTCAAAACAGCTCCTCAACGTCTTGATGCAAACATTACTAAGGTGTTATACTGTAAGTCCCTAAGCATCTGGGTTGCACAACAGCAACACTGGGCTTGGGTCCCAGCTTTGCTTCTTGCTAGTATGTGATCTCAAACCTCAGCCCTCCCCTCTTAAATCAGGGCTCTTTGGAAGAAACAGTCTCTAAGCAAAGTGCTGAGCATGCTGCCCTGCACAGTCAGTTGCTCAAGAGGTCATAACTCATCTTTTTAAGTGCAGAACATTGATGATTCAGTGGTCTAATCCTCACATTTCATGTGGGAAGGCCTGGGTGTGATCCTTGGGCAATGTATCATGGGTGCTGCTAACATCCATCTTCGGTGAAGGTTTGGGTATGGCTAGCACGCTGAACAGACTTCCAGATTGACACCAGAAAGAGAGGCCCAACCATCTGCTTCCCAAACTCAGCCCATGAAAAGTCCTCTGGATTATTACCACAGTCAACCAGGTTGGGGGGGGGGGGGGCCGGGGGCATGGACTGAATCACCACCACCCCTTTGTGATGCCATCATCATTGTGGTCCCCAAATCTCAGCATGCCTATGGCCCTCTTCCTCCACTCAGTTTATCAAGAAAACTAAGGCCTAGAGAAATTAGATAACTCATCCCTGAATCCCAGCAGAACTGGGATTGAAGTCAAAGGATCGGTGAAATTTAAATTCAAGTATCCCAAAGCCCCTGAAGTGACACTTTTCAGACCATAGCAGTTGCCTGGGTTACTTGTGAGCTGAAGCCAGTGTGATCAAATCCATTGTCTTCCTGGTGGCTACTGCGGAGACAGTGGGGAAATGCTCTCTAAGGTAGCATAACAGTGCAGACACAGTGCACTTTCAGAAGGAAGGAAGTCATGTCACCCTGCTGGACCAGCGGCTCTTCTCTGTCCTCAAGGCCACAATGCTGCAGTCTTTCTGTGCGAAGAGTTCACCACCTTCCTCTCTACCCCAGGACTCTGTGGCAACCCCGCAGCTTTGCAATGCTCCACAGTAGGAGGGAGGGGGATGAGGATTTTACTCACAACCCTGCCATTTTTTCCAGGAGTTCTGCAAAGAGCAGTCAGGTCTTCTGGGAAGCCCCAAAACACTGCAGCTTCCCGACAAGAGTGGGCAACCAGGAAGAGGGAAGCCAGACTGGACCCAGTGCCACTTCTGCCCAACTCCCAGCAAGTGGACTTCATCCCCGTGCCCCACTCACCCCTTTGACACAGGCGAGTGAGAAATCTGGATCGTGACCTTGGAGGGTCAGGGAGGCCGGAGCTAGGCCAGCAAACATGAGCTTAGCAATTAGCCTGTGGACTGGTGCCATTCACTGTTTTATGTGCTATCTCATCACAACATATGCATTTTCAATAGCCGGTTTAAAGGCCCACTTGTGGCGATACATTATATTTCAGACTCCTACAGGTTTGGAACTGGACAGATAGAAAGGCCGGGTATTGAGAAAATCTGGCACTTAGGAATACCATTGTCTGGGATGGACATAGGCTTCCGTGCCCGGATCTTCCAAGCAGTCCATGCCCTGAAGGTCACTCAGCAATGTGACCAAGCCAAGGACAGGCATGGGGTGACCAGCAAATCTCCGGGAAATGAAAATCCTTTTGTTGTTCAGCCTGGAAGGTCAAAAACTGCCATTTGAGATTGCCTAGACAAGCAGAGAGCCCACCCCCATAAAGGTGACAGCATCTGGGACACGAGTCAACATCGCTGTCATTGACAAATAATGCCACCCTGAAGGACACCATTGAAGCAAAGGCCCCAGTTATCCAATCACAAACAAACGCTTTGTGATTGAGGAATGGTCGGCAATAAAGAGTGTGTTTGTTTCAAAGGCCATGCAACTCAGCTGGGCCTGGGAGGAGAGGTCTTCCTGGAGCACAGTACTTACTGGCGCTCAGACTTGGTGAGATGACGGTCACCCTACCCCACTGCAGGGGCAGTTAACATACATCGGACCAGACTCAGTGGCTCAACATTAAGCCCTGCTTCTTCTCAGCAGAGCTCATCACCAACTCCCGACTGCTCAACACACATTAAGGGCGGAGAAACAGTCTAAGCTGCACTATCCAAATGTAAGCCACCAGTGACATGTGGCTATCAAGCACTTAAAGGACAACTAAGGCAGTGAATTATTTAATGTGGTTCTTCTGGCCGTAATCTTCCTGATGGGTCTAGAAGAGACTGATAGGGCTCACTCCCGAGAGCTTGATACCAGGGTTTATTGTGATTGCGGGCCTGCGGGGAATAAAATGAACCACATCAGAAGTGGCCAGCAGGGATTACCCTATTGTCAAGGGCCAGCAGTGGGACTAGTCCTTGACCCTCGAGATTCCTTTGCAGTCACCCTCCTTGATCCAGAAAGAAAGACAGCTTTGACACCAGGAGAGTGACAGAGAGGCAGCAGCAGCAGCATAGTTGTCAGCACATGAGATAGATAATGAGCTTCCCGGCCCATAGAACAAGTAAAGCTGAGTGCTTTGGGACAGAAAGCTGACTTGTGGAGTACGGTGCTGCTCAGCACTTAATTCACAGTTTGCTAACCCACAAGCTGGAGCTGAGTACCTGCAGGTTGAGGTTTACAGCAGAGTGGCATGCCCTTTGGGCCTTTATTGGCAGGCTTAAAAAAAAAAAACTTTGTAGGGTGTCCTGACTCAAGAACTCTATCTTGTGCATCTTCACCTGAACTGTAACCTGTTAATTTCTATAATCATGAGCACTGGACACACTAGTTCAAACTGAGATTTTCAAAGATTTGAAATTTCTTTTTTATATGTAAAATGTCTCAAATAATGTTGTTAATACTGATGTAGAAATAATATTATTCTGAATATACCAAGTTAAATGAAATGTATAATTAAAATTAGACGTTTAACAATCACCCTTATTCTATTGTCTAGAGACAGCTCCTCATGATCCAGTCCATCAAAGTCACATACAAAGAACATTCTTCTCCACTTTTCTACACCTGTCCCATCATGAACACATGGGGCTGGATTTACGGTCCCAGCTGGGTTCCCTGAGGAGGAGGCCAAGGGGAATAAAATGCTTAGTTGAAGACTGTGCTCTTGTGTCTCAAAAAATTAGGTCTCTCTTGAAAAACGGTTGCTCTTTTCCCGTGGAAGCATCCCAAGTTGCATGCTTAACAGCATTTGCTTGATCGTCGTCGTCGTCGTCATCATTGTCATCATGGTTGTCGTTAGATGTCATTGAGTCAGCTCTTATCCATAACGACCTTTTGCGCAACTGAAACAAATACTGCCCGGTCCTATACATCCTTCCAACTGTTCCTATACTTCACCCCATTGTTGAAGCCAGTGTGTCTGTCGATCCATCTTGTTGAAACTTTCCTCCTTTTTGCCAGCCCTCTACCAACCATGAATGTCCTTCTCCAGGAGGACAGGTCTCTCCTGACAACATGCTACTTTAATGAATCAGTTAAACCTCTGAGTCAAATGTATCATCTACTGCTAGCGAAATTACAGGACCATATTAGATGATTTTGTGAGGAAACCTCAACTCTGACTTCCTCCCATTTTCTTGATCGTTACTTTCCTTTTAGCACATGATTACTTATCCTCCAGTCTTATTTGGAATAAGGTGAGGTGTGGAGAGCATGTAAATCATTTCAACATGAGGCTTCTTCACACCAGAATGTCCTTCTTTTTCTGAGGGTAGAGGCTGGGATGATGAGCTCATACGTGAGTAAGGAGAGATCGTCTATCTAGAGGCAAATATCCAACATGAAAGTGCTTTACCTGCTAAGTTACCTTCATCACCCACTTTCACCTTCATGGGTAGGAGCAGAAAAAGGTAAATAGAGTAGGGGTCAGAGGGATCATAAATAGAATTGGATTTCAAACAGCATGGGTCATAACTAGGAAAGGCCACATAGAGCAATGGCAAGCTTTCCCACCTTCACATTGTGCTAGCACAGCTCTAGCCCTGCTCTAACATCTCAGCAGACATCCACAATTTTCCAGCAGGGCTACTTAGAAAGGTACCAGGAGATACATAACACTAAACTTTGTCATTGTTGGGTAATATCTGTGCTAATGTTTGCCACAAAATGAATGTGATTGATCCCTCTACCAACCCCTGTAATAAATTCTTTAGAAAATCAGACAGACAAGATTGCAGGTGAGCAGTATTTAAAGGTGTGGCACTCATTAACTAGCACAGGAGACATCCTGCCTGGCCCTGGAAAGGCGGCATGGCTAGACACACAGTGTGCAGGAGAGGAGACCGCCTGAGCATAGTGTGGGTGTTAGGGGATGGGCCAAGAACCAGGACACCTGGCTCAGGATCAGAAGTCTTTTATACCAGGTTCTGCTATGAACCATGTAGGTGACTTTGAACAAGTCCTCTAGCCTCAAAGCGAATATATCTAAAAGGAGGGGGCTCAAGTAAAGTTGGTCTAAATGACTTCTAAAACCTAGTTCCCATTCCATGGATAAACTAGGGCAAATGAGGAAAAGCTCTCAGTGACAACTGAGTGAGTCCTCAGAGACTCTGTAAAAACAGACATGCCTAACAGAGACACGTACACATACAGGGCAGCCAACAGCAGACTATTATGCTTTACCCAGTCAACGCCGACAGGTCCTGTGTCCTTAGTCTTTCTGAGTGGTTGCGGGGAGATCAGGCCAAATCTAAAGCCCAACACTCAGTCTTCTCCCTCTTCTCCACTCCCTACCACCTTCCCCTCTCTTGATGCACTCTTACAGGAAGATTGGGTGGAGAAATTCTGGGGAAAATTGAGAGCACGGGTCCAATAATTTGGCCACTTCCATCTGGAATCCTAAACAGGACCAACTAGAGTTATCAAAACTTCCAGAATCAAGTATGGGTTACCTCATTGGCCAGGCGACATTAGCATCACTGGTCCGAGCAGAAGCAGGCAGGTTTCCCGGTGTGTACAAACATACCCACTGCCCTCTCTTTCTCAGTAGCTGCCTCATCACCATGATCCCCACCTTCACCATCTCTCTCTGCTTGCTAGCCCTCCTCCAGACATGAGGGCAAAGTGCATTCCTAAAGGCGTCTGCTCTCCAGCCTCTCAGGAGCAAGCTGTAGGCAGGCAGAAGGGGAAGGTGGCTGTATCTGTTGCTGTCAAGTGGCTCCGTGTGACTCAATGGTGACTTTCCGTGTAACAGAATGAGACACTGCTCGGCCCTATACCATCCTCATGGCCTCATATGGCAGCCACCTTCTCACTCATCCATGGGAGGGTTTCTCTTCTTTTCAGCAACCCTCTGCTTTATCAAGGACAATGTCCTTGGCTCTTTCTAAATGCCATGGCCAACATCAGTGAGCTGTAGACTTGCCATCCTCGCATCTAAGGAACACTCTGGTTGTACTTGGGCCTAGGCTTCTTAGGTCATTTTTTCTCCTGGCAGGTTACTGTACAGTCATTCCTCTTATACCGCAACTCAAATGTGTCCATTATTGATCCATAAAGTGTTATTTGGAGGCTACGGGTGGATGTTCAGGCCTCTTTACCAATCAACCGCGCCTCTTTGCATCTCTGACAAAGCCACCAGCCAAGAAAGCACAGGCTTTCTCCCGCCCCATTTTTTTTTTCTGGAATAAGCCTTGTGAACTGCCCAGCCTCTCCGCTGTCCATACAAAGCCAGCCTTGTTCAGGTAGCTCCAGCTTTGGAGAATTGGTCTTGGCTATATCTAGGAGCTTGGTGTTGAAGCCCACCCATTTCTAGAGTCCCCCACCTTTCCCACCTTCGTAAACCTCCCAGATTGGTGTCTTGTCCTCTAAAGAAAGTCATGTGCCTGTCATGTTGGCCTTGTCTAAAAGACTTTCTTGCCTTCCTCTCTCAGCTCTGTCCTAAGGACCTATAGGGATCACCTCCCCGCCCCTTCGCCCCTCTCCTCCACTTTCCAGGTGGATGACAGAAAACCTGTGGACGGTAGAAGGAGAAACTTCCATTTGCCAAGCAGCAAACATTGATAAAACAACCCTTCTGGGTTACAACAGCTCTGAGGGCAAACACTGAAAAGCTTTAACCATTCAAACAAAGATACGCTTAACCAAATCCTCTCTTAAAGATGTTCTGAGGCGGGAGACCTTGGTTTGTCTTCCAGGTACTTAATGGAGTTGAGATAAAGGTAAATGAGGTCTGAATTGAGACTCCGGTGCCCCTCCCTTTGCACAAAGTTTCCTTTGTACCTGACGGGGACACCCTGGTGGCAGCCACTTTATTGAGGGGCAGGGCAGTATTAAAAGGCTGGGAAAAAATGTTCCCCGGCCCCAAAAATAAACTAGCTGTGAGTGCCCAGGCTTTGAACATTTTATAGGAAGTAGATTTATTTCCTTCTTATCTCCAAAAAGGGAGGGGAAACGCACAGGTATGTCGGGCAGACAGGTTCTCTGCTACTCAAGCCCTGAACAAAGCCCAGGGAGGCCTGGGAGGAATTGGCATGGCTGATGAGAACAAAAGGCATAAGAAAAATCTAATGTAAAAGACAACAGGCCAGCAGCCTACTGTTCCCTTGACAACATCTTAGAAGACCGGTTTGAGGTCTGGACTGGAGAGCGTGGGGCAGGGCATGCAGCACTGGGTTCCCAGAAGTCTCCAGAAGGAATGGCCAGTCCTGCACAGTACCAGAAGACAATGAGGGGGCGGGGGAGAGCTATCAGACCCACTTATGTGAGAGTGAGAGGGCTTCTCTCCATTCCTTCTCTTCCCCATTACTCAAGACGGGCCCAGGGCAAGAGAGACTCTTTAGATGCTCTCTCCTGCCTTCGTCTAGGGGTGCCGGGGGCCTGATAGTTTGATATTTTAAACAAGGGGCTAGAGAGGCAGAACTTGCCGCTACTGCCACGAGACTGTATTCCTCGTCTGTCCTGCTTCACCATTCCCTATTCCGCTACATGGAAAGGCCAAAACCGCCATCTCAAAGGAACATTAGCTGGATTAAAACACGTGTCCCTTGATAGGAAATGGTTCACACAGAAAGGGGCTTCCTCGTAAGCATGCAGGGGGCCCACGCTGAAGGGCTGTTGTGAAAGGCTTCATGCAGATGATTCAAGTTCAACCCCCAGAGTGTCCTTGAAGAACTCTGTGACCAAGCCATCCCATTTGCCTTACCTAGCCCCAGGGGTACCCTGAAAATGTGGAACTTTCTAAGATAAAACTGGAAATGCCATCATTTCCGTCATTTCCCCTCACAGTGACTTCATCCAGGGACAACTGAAATGAGTTGGTCACCCCACACACCCCCTTGGAAAAAAAGCTATTCTACTCTCTGGACTTCAGTGTCATCCCGGGAAATAGTAGGGACCATGCCATCCAATTCAGAGGACTAAGAGGGTCACATGACTAGACGTTTAGGTTAGGCAAGTACTGCACCAGTGAAAAGGCATGCTGTCATTCTTGTCAGTGCTGCAATTGACACTCCCCTCTTAAATCACTAAGCCCTGAGTCCACTACCGCACTAGTACCCGGGGTCCTAAAGGATGGCATCCCAGAGAAATTAGCAGGCCTATGACCAGACCTTCTCCTTACTGTCATCGGTGTCACCTATACTGTATTTTAACATCAAAGCTCGGTTAGGGGAAATCACCTGCAGCTTCACAGCACGTGTGACTCAGCACGTGTGACTCAAGGATATAAGTTCCTTGGTGGGAACAAGGAGACAACGCTAACCAATAATGTGGCACTGGTTGTACGACGTATGTAGCAAAATCCATTTCGCCTCATTTTAAAAGTTATCCTCCCAGAATGAGTGGGCTTTGAAAAAAATGGTCATTTTGGTAAATAAACATTGCTAATTACAGCCAGCTTCACTGAATGTTGCATTTTTCAAAACGCAACATGATTCTCTTCTGCTCCTCTATTCCGTTGGGAGTGGTATGAGAACTTCCATTTATAGAGAGTGGTTGTCATTAACTGCTGTTGAGTTGGCCCCTAACTCAGAGTGACTTCATCTTCCAAGGAGCAAAATGCTGCCTGGTCCTGTCCCACTTCCATGGCCAGTTGTGGATCAGGCCATTGGGAACCGCAGGGTTTCCATTGGCTGGTCTTCAGAAGCAGACTGACAATCCTTCTTCCCAGTCATCTTAGTGTGGAAGCGCCTCTGAAAGCAGTGTAGCAACATGACCAGGCACCGGCATCGACCGACAGAGGGTAGCTATACATGAGAGGCAATGACTGGAGCTCAAATCGGAGTCTCCTGCCTGAAATGCTACCACTGGACTACCACCGCCCCAAAAGATTTACAGAAAAACGATGAGCTGCAAACTGTCCTGTGATGTACTGCAGGGATTGGAGAGTATAATATGCAAACCAGGTCACTGTGGATTGTGCCAGGGGGGTGACTACAACCTAACATGGAAATGAAACATCTGTGACCTGTGATGAGGGAATTGGTTCATTTATGCCCAGCCTCTCCCCATGCCTGGAAATGGGCAGGTACCTCCTCCGCATAGCCAAGTGTACAGTTTTTCTCAGAATGGAAGTAGGAAGAAGCAGATGAGAAAAAGCCAAGAGAAGTAGCAGATAGACAGTAAGGAACCTCTGAAAAAAAGGTAAAGCATGGGTCAAGAGTTCACTGAAGACGGTGGCAAGACCAGAAAGGGTCCTTTGGCAGAGATTATGACAAAGAGGCCAACAGCATAGAGGCTGCCCTCATGACCCAAAAGGAGCTGGGCCCCGAGATCCAGAGGATCGAAGAGGGCGGTGCTGTCCTAAAGACCTGGAAAATAAAGATATGTCAGACCTCCACCTCATAGAAAATAGCTTTGAGATGATTCTGGTCATTATCTCTCCTGAAGTTAAATAACTTTGGATGCTGCTACTACTGCTGTCGTTACTACTACTACTGTAATTTAATAACAGTCACATTCCTGAATTTACATGTGTTTCTGTCTTTGCCTTCCCTTCCCCAGGAAAAGTCATCTCCTCGGCTGAGACAACTCTGAATGCCTACATGGTTGAAATGTTATCACCCAAGGTTAAGCTCAAATGTCACTTTGTCCTTGAAGTGCTTCTCTCTTGATTTTCTGCAGCCAAAAGCAATCCTGCCTCTGAGAAAGTCCCAACTCTGAATCTCCTCTGTATGTTAACTATGCTGCTCAGAACTGTGCTTTGTTTAGTTGTGTTGTACATGAAGTTGCTATGAATCGACTCAACCTCACTTAACAAATACAAGATTTAAAGGTATCCATATTGTACACCTCTCAGCTGTGGATAAACACATTATATAATACATTGTAATGTATAACAAGTCATATATATGAGGTATTCCACATAGCTTGAGCTCAGGTAGTTTGTCAGATTGTCTTGCATGTTTATGGAGGGACACAATAAAAGTTTGTTAAATAAATGCTAAAATTTATGCCTCTGATATCTCTGATAATTTCTATAGCTGATGATCCCTGAGAAGGGATTCTGAAAGACTAGTGATCCGGGGGACTGGAGAAGGTATGCTGGTAGAGATGGGAGCTGGAAATACAGGGAAGCCAGGACAGAGGAAGCCCTTGGGGCCAGTGGTGAGAGTGGAGTTACCAGATGGGTCGAGGGAAAGTGGGGTAGGGAGAGGGAGCCAACTACAAGGATCTATACATAAGCTCCTATTGAGAGGACAGACATCAGGGGAGTTTTCAAGGGGTGACATGGGGCAGTGTAAGATATGACATGACAGTAATAATTTATAAAGTATTGAGGGTTGATGGGGCAGGGGAGCAAGGATGGAGGGGAAAGGATGAGAAACTGATATCAAGGGCTGAAGTGGAAAAGCAGATATGTGGAGAATGATGACGGCAGCAGGCATGTGAAGGTGCTTGACACAGTATATGTATTTGCATGTTGTGAAAAGCAATGTGTGAGCCCCCAATAAAATAGTTTTTAAAAATAAAATAAAATAATCCGAAGAGTTGTGGAGAATGATGACGGCAGCAGGCATGTGAAGGTGCTTGACACAGTATATGTATTTGCATGTTGTGAAAAGCAATGTGTGAGCCCCCAATAAAATAGTTTTTAAAAATAAAATAAAATAATCCGAAGAGTCGAAAAAAAAAAAAGAAAACAGTACATCTAAAATTTATTCCTATTTGGTAAAAAAAAAAAAAAATTTAATTGAGTTTTTGAAAATGTCATCAGAACCCTGAAAAAAATGTGGTAGTTACATAATCTGGGTCAACTTGAGAAAGGGTGGAATCTAGCAGGTAGGGTTGCAGCTTGATTACCACCTCTGGAGGAGACACAGAGATAAATGGCTCACTGAAGGCCAAATAAACACAGACTCACCACTTTGTCTTCCTGCTGACGAGACACATGGGGCTACACTAGAGTCCGAGAGCTGGAGGAGTCACATGGAGACCCATGCCAGCATTGAGAGGCTTCCACTTCTTTTGGATCCCAAGGCTCTCCACCCACTGGCCTGTGATCTTCTTGTATTCAGGGCCATTGCATGTGTTGTGTGAGTCTAAAAAGAAGTTTATAGATTGGTATCAGACTTATGGACTTGATCGGAACTGAACTGGGATGTTTTCTGAATACACAATTACTCTTTGATATAAAGTTCTCTATTATGTGCATATGAGTGTCCATGAATTTGTCTCGTCAACCCAGACTAAGAGAATACATTTCATTTAAAAATCATCAAAAGACAATGAAAGAAGCAACTTCTAAGAATATTGAAGAATCTAGAATTTTCTATGAAACAGATGTTTTATATAATCCAGTTTACCACACTAATAAATATGCTTGATGAGTATATCACACAACACTTGGTGTTGTCCCCCCACACACATGGAGAAACTGAGAAAATAATTTCCATTCTGAAAACTTCTTCAGGGCTCTAAGACTCTTAGTCCCACCCTCCTGTCCCAAGTCCCTCTCTCTCCAGCTATTCCACACAGCTCAGTCCAGCAAGAACTGGTGTTTGGAAAGAATACCCAACAAAGAGAGATCCTGCTAGTTCTTTGACCCTGTAGATCAAAGAGCAGGTATGTAATAGGTTCAGTGAGTCATAGAGGACAGCATGTGTTCATTTCCTAAGGTTACCATAATAAAGTACCACAACCGGGAGGATGTAGAAAAAACAATCTCTTGTCTCACAGTTCTGGAGATAAGAAAGCTTGAAATCAGATTGTCGGCAGGGGCATGTTCTCTCTGAAGTGGGTAGGCAATCTTTTGCTGTTTATTCCAGTTTCCAGTACCTTTGGCTATTCCTTGACTTTGGGCAATGTAACGCCAATCTCTCCATCTGTGTTCACAGGATGGTCTTCCTATGTGTCTCTCTATCTGCGTCCTTTTTCATACAGGCACCACACGTACTAGGTCTTTAGTCCAAAATGACCTCATATGAACTCATCTTGGCTGCAAAGACACTGTGTCCAACTAAGTTTGCCTTCACAGGTCATTTGGAGGTGTAGACTAGCCTGTGCACATGCAGGTGGATGGTGTGTGGGGAGCACCGTGAATGGATTATTTCAGAAGAAGGGAGGATGGGTGACCCCTGTGAAAAGTTCCCTGGAAGGAGGACAGAAGGAACTGGATTTAAGAAACAGAGGTACAGCAGTGGAAGGGAGAGAGCCAGGTGTGTCAGGTGTGGTGTAGCGGTCGTATACCTATGTCAATTTCATAATTGAGATGTAGGGGTGGAGTCTAGCCTGTTAATCTGGAGATAGCCATTGAGTAACCAATGAGGCCTCTGTGTGGGCATGGCTTTCTCCTGTGAATTCTGGGAAGTCTCGTGGTATTTCCCTTGTGGACATGAGAGCCCATATTCCCCAGTGGTTGGAAGTCTCTCCACAGACTGATACGACGAGTTCCTGACAAGATGAGATGACAGCATGCTGATTGATCCTGATTCCAGGAGACTGGAGGAGCCGGAGGAGAAGCCACATGGCCTTGCCCTGATGGAACCAGACCTCTGGGGCCAGAGAAGCCACAGAGAGAACCCTAGCAGCGCTGAGATGCTCCACCGCCAATGGATACTGCTGATGGACCCTGAGCCCTGGAAATGAGGAGCCATGGGGAGACCCCTGCCAGCACCAGTACGCCTCTACTGCATGTGCTTCATGAGTCTGAAGGAGACTTTATTGACTGGTATTGGACATATGGTCTAATACTGGACTTAGGACTGGACTGGATTGGGATGCTTTCTCAATGTTCCATTCCTCTTGTATATAAACCTTTCCCTTATATCCATATGCATGCTTATGAATTTGTTTCTCTAGTCTACCCAGACTAACACATGTGGACACAGGCAAGTGACACATCAAGGCTTCCCAAAGGCTCTGAAGCAGTGCTTCTGAAAATATGCTATGAATATTTTCTGGAATGTAAAGTTTCTGGAAATCTAGCTTATCTGAGCCTGAGGAGTGTCCCAGATAAAGAGCATATTTTTGGTTGGTTGGTTTTTCAGAGCTAGGCTTTATGACAAAAAATGGAAAGTTAGCCAACCTCCCTTTATTCCAGTAGAAGTGGTTATGTGAAGAACAGCAACAACATTGCCGTTGAGTTGATTCTGACTCATGACAATTCTATAGGACAGAGCAAAACTGCTCGACAGGTTTCCAAGACTGCAGTCTTCATGGAAGCCGACTGCCACATATTTCTCTCACAGAGCAATTGGTGGATGCAAACGGCTCACCTTTGGGTTTGCAGTCACGTGCTTAATCGGAGAAGTCACCACCAAGGCTCCTTAACCATCTAAGTCATCTTCAAATGATCCCAAAGAGTGAGGCATTAAATCGTATTAGAAATTTCAAATATGTTTCTCACTGAGAAGGCTCTGCTAGAATTGAGATTTTCTGTACTATGTTTTCTGATGGGCTGACAGATGAGAAGAAGGTGCCTTGAGGTAGTTTTGAGTCTTTGAAATTTAGCCTGTTGGCATTGAGAACACAACCATTCTCCAGACAACCTCTGGTCACAGGGTAAAGGGAGCATCAAACATCAAGGACTTCCATGTGAGTACTATGAAAGCAAGATACCTAAGTCAATGGAATAGAATTGAGAACTCTAAAAATAAGGCCATACATCTATAGTGAACTAATTTCCAATAAAGACGCCAAGATTGTTCAAGGGGAAATGAATAGCCTCATCAATTAATACTGCTAAGGAAACTGAATAACCACATTTAAAATAATGAATTTGCATCCATACCTCACACCATATATAAAAGTTAACTCATATCAACACCTAGATAGATGTAAGAGATAGAACTAGCAAAAAAACCTACAAAACTCTTAGGAAACAGTGATAGAAACGTTCATGAACTTGGACTATGCAACAGTTTTTCAGATATGAAAGCATAAACAACAACAAAAAACAATACATTGGACGTCGTCGAAGTTGAAAGGACACAATTAAGAAAATGAAGCATGGAAGAAAATATTTTCAAGTCATATATCTGATAAGACTTGTACCCAGAATGGACAAGAACTTTTACAACTCCATAAGAAAAAGACAAACAATCCAACTTTAAAGTGAGTAAAAGATCTAATAGACAAGTCTTCAGAGGATATCTACAAATAGGTAATATACCATAAAACAATGTGCCATATCATCAGTCACTAAAGAGAGGTTGGGGGAAATGGAAGCCAATAATTATGAGTACAAGAATAAAGAAAATGTTCTAAAACTGATTGTATGGATGACTGCACAACTCATCTTGATATGATGAAAATATTAAATTGTCTGATATGTGAACTGTATACCAGTAAAACTGTTGGGGGATAAAAGTCACAAGGAGAAGATACTCCACACTTATTAAAGAGTCCTTGTGGTGCAGTGGGTTAAGCATTCGGCTGCTAACTGTAAGGCCAGTGGTTTGAACTCAGCAGCTGCTCAACAGGTGAAAGAAAGATGAAGCAATCTGCAAAAGAGCTACAGCCTTAAAACCCCAATGAGCAGTTCTACTGGGTCCAATGGGGTCTCCAACTCGGAAGTGACCCCATTACAGTAGGTTTTGGATAATAACAAGCATTGGCAAAGATGTAGAGCAATTTGAATCTTTCTACATTGCTAGTAGGAGTGTGACAGATTAGAGGTGTGGGGAATGAGGTGACCATTTCTTAAAAAATTAAATATAGAATTGCTATGCATAGCAATTCTGCTCTTTAGTATATACCCAAGAGAAGTGAAAATATATACTCAAACAAAAACTGGAAATAGACCAATCATAGAAATATCATTCATAACCAAAAAATGGAAGCAAACCAAATGTTCATCAGGTGATAAATAGATGAACTCGGTCATCCAATGAGGCATTAGTCAGTCATAAAAATCAATGCAGTACGAATACATACTACAATGTTGATATACTTGAAAACATTATATATGTAGCATGTAAAAGAAACCAGGCATCAAAGATAACAAATTGTATTATTCCACATACATAAAATTCAGAATAGGCAAGTCCAGAGACAAAAGGTAGACTAATGGATACCAGGGCCTGAAAAGATGAGAAAATGTACTCTTCATTTTCCTGACTACTACAGGAAGTGAGATTGTTGTGGGATAATAGACATTTTGGAAATTAGCTGCGCTGATGTTTGCATTACTCTGTGGATATACTGAAAACCAGTGAAGGGTACACTTTTAAATGATGGATTTTATGTCAGTAAAAATAATAGAATAAAATGCATTTCTAAAACATATAGAGAGAAGCTAAAAACATAATCAAAAACATGCCATCAAGGGCCCAATGTGGCAGTTCCATTCCATGTCAACCTGACTACGTATGAAAGTGTAGTGGGTGGGGTTGAGCCCCAGTGGCATAAGTGGTTGAGTGCGGAACTGCAGCGCGCGGGCTTGGCAATTCAAATCCAGCGGCGGCTGGGTAGCGCCCACGACCACCAGAGGCAGTGATGCCCACAAAAAAAAAAAAGGTAGGGGGTGAATCCACCCTGTCCATCAGAATGATGGTGCCTCCTTGTGGGTGTGGCATAAGAAGAACCTGGGAACCTCCCTCTCTTTCTGTTGACCTCACCTTCCTGCTTGCTGGGACTCAGCTTCAAGGGGCAGCCACACGTGAGCTGTCTGATGAGGAGTGTTCTCGGCACGCTGCCATGTTCCCACCCACCTTGGATCACGTGAATTTGCACCTGCTGGCCTGTGATCTTTCTGCATCCTGGTACTCCATTCAGTGACACTGGCATGCAGCTATGAGTCTGTAAAAGGACTTAAAGACTAGCATCGGACTTATGGGCTTGAGTTGGACTCGGCTGGAATGCCTTCTTGATAGAAAGTTCTTTCTTATCCATAGAGGAGTGTCTCTGGATATGTTTCTCTAGACAATCCCACCAAGCACAGTAACCTCAGCACAACACCAGAGGGCAGGCAGCTGGTAGCTCAGTCATGCCACTTCATCTTCGCTCATCTCCAGACCACCACCCATTCTAGTACACCCAAAAAAACAGGACAGTTCCTCCGCCCAGCATATGTCAGAGGCACCTCTCTAGAAAAATTCTAGTGTTCCAAGTGGGGCTCGGCACTGGCTTCCTGTGTGACTAGAGTTGCATCTGATCCCACATTTTTGACTTAGTTCCCCGGGTATACAATCTGTGCAGATATTTGCCCAGAGCACATCATTTCTGCATGGTTGGAGGAAATTTTACCAAAGGAATAGAGCCCTCCTCCTGGAAAGATGTTGAGAGAGAATAATGGCTGTGGTGAGACATCACCCAGAGTGACTAAGAGAACAGGTCAGAATATGCTCTGGGCCAAAGCCAAATTGCTTCCCGTCCCCTGGGATTCTGGCCCCTTGGCAGAGCAGGACGGTGAGCGAGGAGGACAGAGTGTTGGTGTCTGTGTGAGCCAGCCTGAGAGCTCTTAAGTGGAGTCCTGAGGAGATCTGGAAGCACCACGCCGATTCTCAGAAATCAGAGACTCCAATATACTGGAATAACACCCACATGTCCCCAGAGAGGCCGGGCAACCCATTTGCTCTTTGGAAGCACCCTTTTCCTAACAAACAAGCAGTTCTCTGCCAGACTTTGTTAACTCCATTAAAATCCGCGAAGCAAGCACAACAGATCTGCACGTCTCTGCTCCCCGTGCAGCAAAAGGAGAAAGGAAAGCAAGAAGCATAAAGTAAGACACCCACCCCCACATCAGCCCTACTCACCCTAGCTGAACTAAATGGGGGCATTTTCATGATAGACTTCCCTGGAGATTGCCAAAATTGTTATTTACAAGGGGGGGTGACTTGTAAGGAAAGAATTTATTGTCTCATGGGTCTAGAGGCTAGAAGTTCAAATCAGCATGTTTCATCAACTTGACTCCTTCTGAGGGCTCTGAGGGAGAGTTTTTTCCTATCAGGCTTATCTCCTGGCTTCCGATCATTCCAGGAAACCCTTGGGATTCCTTGACTTACATGGTCATCTACTCCTGTGTCTGTTCTCATTTTTTCATAAGACACTCCTCAGAACTGAGTCCCTCCAAACTCCAATAGAACCTCATATTCGCCTAACCAATAACATCTTCAAAGGAAGACCCTATTTCTAAATGAGATTCCAGTCACAGATACAGGAATTAGGGCTTCAATGTACCTTTTGAGAGGACACAATTCAACCCAGCACAGAGATGTAGACCCCCTGGGTCTTCCAGCAACCTTCTCAAACCTGGGAGAATTCAGACTTACTAAAAAGAAAATATGATCAGGAAAAGAAAGCAGCATGCCTATCTCTTCCTCAGGTCCTCTTTCATCTATTCCCTCTTGCCTCAAGCACGCAATATTCAGTTTAGACTCCCTTGACTGGAGAAATGAACGGTAGAGTCACTCTGCTTTAAGGTAATGGGGTTTTATCATTGAACTCAACCTTGCACTTGAGCATGCCCACTGTGTAATTCTCATAAGATCAGATGATGTTCTCCAGAGCCCTTCCACCTTCACTTTCATGTGTTTCTTTAATGTCCATCTCAACTGTCAAGCTCTAAGCCTCCTGAAGGCAAGTGGTTTTCCCTCACTGAATCCCAGTCCCTAGAGCCTTAGATTTGGCAACTCTGTGAGTAGTTACTGACAGACTTAATGAAGTGCATTTGTGGTGGACTGTTACTCTGCCCTATAGAATAGTCTTCTTAAGATAAAGAACAAGTAAATTCACCACCTAGGATTCCTGACATCCAAGGAAGGGAAGGACTCTCCAATGTTACTCACTCTAATCTCCTACCCAGAAAAATAAGCCCCTCACTTGCCATCAGCTTCAACCCTCACCAGTTGGGGATGTCAGCCTTGCCTCCTGACAGGGACAAGTCTCTTTCAGCTGGTTAGAAGTCAACAGTTTTGGAACCAGAGTGTAGACAACCATTTTCCTAAGACAGCAACTCTTCTGCCCAGGAGACCATCCACAGGTCCTAATCTTTTCTCCTCTTTAGGAACAAGGGGGCAATCTTTCTTTCTTCTATAAATCATTTAACTGGGGGCTCTTAAGGTTCTTATAACAATCCATCCATCAATTATACCATGCATACATGTACATACATAGCCCCTCCTCATTTTCAAAGCATTTTCTTTCTACTTGAGCCCTTAGTATCAGCTCCTTTTTATGCCCTCCCATCCTGATGAACCCTTGATAAAATATAAATGATGATGATTATTTTCATATCTTACACCATTCATTGTCTCAAGAGGGCAGTCTTTCAAAGATGCTAATGAACCCAGCCTTACTCACCTACACCAGTGCACACACACAAAGAAAGGAAGTCAAAAGGAAAATGCAAATCAAATTGTCCAGAATCCCTGAAGACCAAGCTTGGGAGACTGGATGAATTCACAGCTCCTTGAGGGGGATGGATGACTCAGGCCATTGTAGGTCATTGTTCCTTGTCCACACGGTGGGGCAGTGAATCAGGCTCCCTGAAGAACAAAGCGGTTCTGTGGAGCAGCAGCCAAGAGGGCAAAGTTGGGGGGTGAGCCGTCAGCAAAGAAAGACAAATTCTGACGCGTGGGTTCCATACTGGAAGTTGGAGTCATGTAGGGCTCTTCCAAAAGGCAAACACATTCAAAGAGGGGAGAAACCATGACCCATGCAGCAAGAATGCAAATCCATGTGACCACCTCTCAGTGTAAGTAGGAAGGTTGTTAAGCCAAGCAGTGTCAGCCCTGCTTACTTTCTTGACTCCAGCCAGAGTACTCAGGCTCCATTTCCAGCCCAGTGCCCGATAGCTGGACTGGAGTCTTTTGTGGACCACCAGAAGATCTGCTTGCCCTCTCACTCTGTCTTTGTTCCTGGGGTTGCCACATCAAAATACCACCAGGTGGGTGGCATTAAAGAAAATATGTGCTCGCATGGTTGTAGAGGATAAAAGTCCAAATCCGGGTCTTAGTCATGCCAACCCCTCTCATGAGAGCCTTTGCAGTACACCTGCCTTTCTCATCAGATGGTGACACCCCTCTGTGTGTGTCCCTGTCTCAGTGCCTATATTGCTTTCCCTTTACAAGACACCATTCACACAGAGTGGGTTTATTTCGGATCCATATGGGGACTGTATCAGAGCTTCAATTCTGAACACCTGGTTTGCAGAAAGCTATTGATAACAGTGGACGCCCAATATTCATTGGCACAATCCCAGCACGGATTAAACCTCCAATAAATCCCCTCTGACCATAGTCCAGAGATGTGAACAGTTTTGCTATAAATCAGGAAGCACTGTAAAGTCAATTATGGCAGATATAGATAGGTGAAAATGTAGCACCTTATCATTTGATCTGCCTTCTGACCCATTTTAAAATTGTTTCGGCTTTTAATATTTCCTGCTTGTTTTTCAATTGATCTGTTCTCTTTTGTGTTTTGCAATTGTTGGTTTTGTGTCTTATATGATTGTCTATATCTGAAATCCAGGATAGAGACATACACAGAGATAATAACTGAATTAAAAATTACCTAGGGGCGGGCTGAGCCCCGGTGGCATAGTGGTTGAGAGTAGGACTGCGGCCCACAGGGCTGGCGGTTCAAATCCAGCAGCAGCTTTCCAGAAGCAAAGCTGGGCCTCCCACTGCCACCAGAGGGCAGTGATGCCAAGAAAAAAAATTACCTAGAGGCATGGCTGGGGATGTTCCGGGGAAAATAAGGTATGTAATGACTTATTTATTTTTCTGCAACTTATCTCTAGGTTCTAAAATCCATTGCAAAGGTTACAGAGACTCACAGACAACACTCATGATTATTAAGTAAGTTAACAAATTGTATTGACAGTGAGAAATGCTTAGGTTTGAGTTGTTTATCAAGACAAGTTACAAAGTTTCAGATCTGCTAATAAAGTCCAAAGGGGCATACCACTCTGCTTGTAAATCTTAACCAGAAGGCATTCTGCTCAAGCTCTGTGGGTCAGTAAACCCAGTTCCCTAAATGAAGTGCCCACAGGCACCCCATTCCAGTAAATAATGGTCTGAAGGCAGCACTGAGTTCCACCTTCTTGAATCAGCAAGTCCAGCGTCCCCAATTAAGTACTCAGAGGTACTCTACTCTGCAAGTCAGCCTCGTGCACCGGAAGCACTCATCTTACCTTACTCCTTGGGCTGGGAAGTCATAATTCTGTTTCATGTTCTGACTCCTTGTTCTGCTGCTCTTCCTCTGATAGTATAGCTGTCTTCTGGATCCAGGAGGCTCCCTGGACAGGGACCTTGGATCCAAAGTAGAAGCACCACTCTTGGCTCTTGCTGGTAATGAGAACCTTCCTACTGTTACTCAGAGGGATCTTTATGTGCCCAGCCAGATACCACTCCGGGAAATCCTGTCTCAACTACTCACTGGTGAATCCTATCAAAATCCTCCTTCCCACACCCATGCAGAGGAAGATTGCTTGGTGGGAGTTTGAGACTTTGACTAAAAGATCCACCTTAAATAATCAGTTGGCCCTGCAAGTTGCTAGCAACAATGAGTAGGAGAGAGAAGAAAATGTCCTCAAATGGATGGTGGTGACGATCGCCTCACTCTTCTGAATGATTGAGCTAGGCAACTGTACGATAGAAGAATTACATGCCTATCAAACCATTTTTAAAAACAAGGATAATGGATGGGTGTATGACCCACACTAGTCTGGTATTTACCTAGCTAACATAACAAAACCAAACCTCTATTTCTAAATGGGGTCCCATTCACATGAGTGAGAGTTTAGGACTTCTTCATAATTTGAAGGGACACAATTCAATCTATCATATTTCTATGATACTATCAAGACTTTGAAAATGAGGTTGATTCCTGGTTCCCATCTGTATCGATTGAAGCGCCTCATCCACATGTGGATAAAAAAGGTCTTCAACCATTTCCCTGGTTGATAGATGAAGTACAATAGCACCCAGCAGTGACCAGACGTCCTGCTTTTAGCGGGACGGTCCTGATTTTAAACTATTTTTCCTGCATCCCGTGGCATTTTTAAAAAGCCCTGATTTTTTTTTAAAGAATGCACGATAAGCTAGGGAACGGCAGGCGAACAGGAAGGGAATCTATCCCCTCTACCCTCCCACCCCCAGTCAATGGTGTCCCGCTTTACCAATGTTAAAACTTGGTCACTTTACAGAACCTCCAAGTTTGCTCTCAAATGCCATCGCTCCCACTGTCCAGGGTGACATCTGTCCCCACACAGCCACTGCCACGGGCATATTTGCTTTCTTTAAGTCTCAGGTGTAACATAGGGGAAATGGGTGCCCTCAAAACCATGACAGGGCTTCTTTATCCCCAAATGAAGCAGAATTGAACTAGGTTCCAGAGAATGCCACCTGCTGCTCCAAACAACTCTACCAGCACTCTGTGGGGCAGCCCACATTTTGCCAAAGGCTCCTCTCACAGACTTCAACCCGGGCCAGGCTCACTCTGATTATGGGAGCATGAGCTAAACAGCTTATAGTTTAGACCATAAAGTTATCCTGAATCAGGAAAATGTCTTCACCAGTGGAAAGTGGTTGGGTTGCATGCACCCTAATTACAAGTCATCTATACTCCTGTTGCCCGTTCACTGTGTATCACACAGAGACAGACATAAAAGATGCTGAACCCCAAAGCACTCCCAGTCAATAGAGATAATAGGTGCCAGTTTGTTAGTGCTTTTTCAGAGGTCTCTGAGTTAAGGAAAACCGTTTGTACCAAGCAGAGAGGAGGGGTCTGCCTGGTGAAGGGGGCCCATCTGTCACCTCTCGCCGCCTGCTTGCAGCAGTATCTCGTGTGTCCCAGACCTGTGACTATGCTGGCCAGGCTTGACAGCATTTCTTGCTCATCTGGGCAAAACAGTGGCTCACACTCATCTGCTTTCCAATAGGCACGCTGTAGAGGCAGGAAGGTACTGACCAAATGGTGATCTTCTATGGAAATGAACCAAGTATCCACCCACAGGTGGAATGAAAACATTGTGCATCCAGACAGCATATTCTTGCTCATCCACAAACCGAAATGAAGTGCCAGTGCAGGTTATAAGGTGGATGAACCTTGAAAACATTGTGTCAAGTGACACAAATGACAAACATTATATGATCCCACTTACATGAAATATCTAGAATAGGCAAAGGCATGGTGATTACCATGTATTCATGGTTATCAGGGACTTAGGGACAGGGAAGAGGAAATAGGGAGTTATTGCTGAAGGGATATGGAGTTTTTGCTTTGGGTGATGGGAAAGTTTGGGTATAATGGTCATAGAATACTGGGGATGTAATTACTAGTACTAAATTACATGTGGAAAAACATGCTTCACCACTGGAAAAGGACTCTTCCTTACACAGAGAAGCAAAAACATATGAAGCCCCTTGTGCCAGTATCCTAGGACCTCTCGAACCAAACTCACTCTTAGCAATTCTCTTCCTAGATACTTCACTGTCAGGCCAATCCTGTAGAGCATTTTCCACCCAGATATGAGACTGACCCCCGTGGCAGTGAGTTTTCTGTCGATCTTTTCCTACCCAGATAGGATTTTCAGCAAAAACAGAAACAAACGGCCACCTGGAGGGAAACTTCACTCGAGGTCTTGCGGAAACGGCCTGAGAAAGTCCAATGTGCTTATCCCTGCTCCGGCTCTACAGGCCCTCTCAATTCTACTCTTTGCACCCAGCCCTTCTACTTCACCTTCACCGCTTCTGTCTCTTCCCACACAGAAGCGTTATCTTAATGGACAGTCTACACATGGAACTCTCTAGAATGGGCATTCTTTGTTGGGCATTGCCACCACCATTAGGAGTGGGACAACTGAGGATCATGAGCTCACCAAATAAAAGGTTAACAACCAAAGGGAGAAAGGAAAGGGTGGCCTATAACTAACTGCTGTGGGGCACAACCTTCACCAGAAACCCAAGCAGGAATGACAGAGGCCACAAGGGAGACTGACCATCATTAGAAGAAAGAAAAACATCAGGGACACTCCTCCAAGGCTGCTAGCAGTGTCCACTAGCCATGAGACACTTGGTGGGCAACAGTAGTCACAGGCTGCATCACAGTCTTAACACAACAAATGCTAATTCTGGTTCACAATGCCTCTCTCTCTCTCTCTCTCTCTCTCTCTCTCTCTCTCTCTCTCTCTCAGTTTTATGAATGGCTCTTTAATAAAACATAGAAAGACATTACAGTTCTGGAGCCTACAAGTTCAAATCGGGGTCTCAGCCATGTAGCTACCTCCTTTGAACCCTTCTCCTAGTTTCTAGTGTCTACCCATGGCCCTTGGTATTCCATGGTGGTCTTGGACATCCATAACGCTCCACCCCTGTGCTTCTCTCTATGTCTCTTCTGCTCTTGTTATAGTTCAGAAGTGATGGGGCTTAGCAACCAACCATCGCCATTGGAAACAAAACAAAAGAATCCCTATTCCAACATAAGGTCATATGTAGGGAGGGCTAAGAATTAAGGATCTCTTGGTCCCCTCAATGAAGAGGAAGGGACATAATTTAATTAATAAAAATGCCACTCACCATTTGGGTCATCATGGTCACTCACTTGACTGACAAGTTCCCTCCCCCTCTACGCATGCTGGCACAACCCCTGAGGCAAGCAAAAGGAGTTTGCTCTTCACGTGTCTGCCTATGTGAGTCACACCTCCATTCCTGCCTGTCACAGGGTACCCAGGAGCTATCCTCACACACCGAGGGCACCAGGTTTGAACACCAGTGGAGTGTTGACCACTGTAGAACGACCATTAGAATAGCCACTTTAAAAAGCAGTCTGTGCTGTCTGATGAAGCTGAACCCATGCATGTCCCGGCCCAGCCATTCTACTCCTGAGGATAACATACCCAGGCAACTCCTGGGCATGTGTTGTAGAGAAGACAAGACCAGAGTGTTTGCACCACTGTTGTCTCTAAGACCCAAACACCGGAAACAACTCAAATGTCTTTGAACAGGAGAGTGAGCCAAGGAGTTATGGCATATTCCAATAAATAAAATATTACAAAGTCATAAAATGAATAAATTAGAACCACATGCAGTGCATGGGTAAATCTTTAAAGCATAACATTGAACAATAGAAATGTGATTCAAAAGAATATACACAACACAATCTCTCTATTCAAAACATATACGATTCAAAACCAGACAGCGCTAAAGTGTACTCTTAAAGATGCACACATAATTTGAAGACTATAAAGCGAAACAAAGGAGGGATGATCATAAAAAGTTAACACTGTGGTTGCCTCTCGAGAAAAGGGAGTAGAACTTCTCGTGGGAGTCTGATTTCTGTTTTTTGAGTTGATATGAGGGTTGGCAATCATTCTTTGCACCATGTTTATGTTTTTGTTCATTTTTCTTGGTGTGTTATCTTTCTAAATAAAGAAAGTTTAATGGGAAATCAGAGTAACCATGAATAACACGTGTGTGACTATGGTGCACAATGAGAGATTAAAGCCAAACTCACCGCCATCGCGTCCCTGTGTGGGCCTGTACCTGTTGACAGGAGGAGACAGCTTGGACCAAACCACTGGAAGAAGAACCACCCCTACTCCTTACATCCTTGAGCGCTCCCTGGGAAGCTGCTCAGCCCCCGGGGGTCCGATATGTCCTAAGTGGCTACAAAATTGTCTTTCCTTCCACTCCCCTATGGATTCTGACCAATAGTAAGGCCTAGAGTCCCTGAGTGGTACCAACAGTTCATGCTCGGCTGCCGCCTGAAAGGTTGGAGATGTACGTTCATTCAGAGGTGTTCTCAGAAGAAAGACCTAGTGATCAACTGCAAAACAAATCAGCCATTGAAAGCCCTCTTCAGCACGGTCTACTCTGGTGCACGCAGGATCGCCGTGAGTTGGAACTGACTTGATGGCAACCGGTGGTAGAGGTGGTGGCGATGGACCTTAGAAGGAGGCACTGACCAGATCAGAGGCTTTCATCTCCCCGGGATAGGTCCATCTACAGAGACAGGAACTGGGTTAATGGCTCACTGGGGGTATGGGAGGGGTGGTGGGAGGAAAGTGGGGATCTAATAACCATGAAAGCCAGAAGGAAGAAAATGTTCTAGAACGTATTTCAGTGATGGCTGTAATGCTCCTTTTAATATGCCTGAACTATGGATGATATATGGATTATATGGCAATACAACTTTTTTAAAAAAATCTTTCATCTGAGACGCTCTCTGGGTTTTCCAAACATCAATGTGTCAATCCTGGCCCCTGAGGTGAAAGGATCCAAAGTAACCACTTTTTCCTGGTCACATGACTGTCATGGGCCAATCCCTGCTCTACCTTTGAGAGGAATAATGAAGGTGAAGAGAGCCTTCGTGTTAAATCAACAGACTGTCTCCTAATACTTGAATACTCCTAATTCATCACCACTTGTCTGGGAATCATCAAAGTGAGAACGCCTGGAGGCGTCCTGATTTGACATCTTTCTTTTACCTCCAATGAAACATTTGCTCCATGTTTATTGTATTAATTTTACCTTATTTACTTTAACAATAACCAGGTAAGACAGCTACTGTTACCCACAGTCCTTTAGTCAATTCCAACTCATAGTAGCCATATAGGGCAGAAAAGAATTGCTCATCAGGGTTCCCAAGACTGGAACCTTTGTGAGAGCAGACAGCATCATCTTTATCCTGTGGAGTAGCTGCTGGATTTAAACCAACAATCTTCAGTTAGAAGCCCACCACTTAACCCACTGCACCCAGGACTCCTTTAGGTACTGTTAGTTGAGTCTGAGTCATGTTCCAGGTCAGAGGTGAAGCCCTGACTCAAACTCAACTCTCAGAACAGAAGCACATTGTATTAGGCCTGGTTGACGAGAGAAACCAATTCAGTGACACATATATTGGTATGTTTGAGAGCTTCATATCAAGAAGTAGATGTATATCAGGAAAACATCCCAGCCCGGTCCAGATCAAGTCCATAAACCCAATACTTGTCCATAAGTCCAATATCAGTCCTTAAATCTCTCTTCAGACTCACGCGTCCACAAGTAATGATGCCCAAGTAAGAAGATTGCTGGCTAGTGGATATAAAGTCTTGTGGCTCCAATGGCAGTGGAAGCATCAGAGGGCTGGCACAGGTTTTGACATAGCTTACCAGCAGATAGGTGAAGGTGGAGAGTCAAGGGGGGGGGCAGAATCCTCCTTATGAGGAGGTCATGCCCACAAGGAGACACCTTCAGGCTGTGACCTGGTTAACAGACTAGACATCACCCCTACACTTCAAGTTGACATAAAATTATGTAACTACCACAGGCATGAATCCCAGAGACATTTGGTGGTTTTCTCAGATGCACACATCACAACACAGCTGGTGAAAGGTAATGTAAAAACAAATACAAAAATGTCCAGTCATTTTCCCCCTAAAAGAGTCACTTTAGATCAGTTTCTCCAGAAAACCAGTTGTCATCAAATTAAATCCAATTCATAACAACCTCAAATGTGTCAGAATAGAACTGTGCTCAATACAACTTCCAATGACTGGTTTTTCCAAAAATAGATGACTAGGCCTTTCTTCCAGTGTGCTTCTAGATAGACTCGATCAGCCAGCCTTTCAGTGGGTGGCCAAGCATATTCACTGTATCAATCAACACTTGCTTAAATCCAGCTTTCATTCTAGTAACTTATTGTCTAGTCACCAGATACTAACAACATAGCCTTGAATTGTTCTCTTCTCATGTGGGCTTGTATATCCAGCCAAAGCAAGAAATATGGCCACTAAAGTTTATCCACGACAGTCACTATAAAGTTGTATTCAGTCAAGATTTATTGATTATTTTCTTCACATTACAAATCAAAGATGCATTCCTTTTTAAATGTTACAGCTAGAAATGTCCTTTCTCCAAAAGCCTAGCAGAGGGCAGGAAGGTAGAGAACGGTTGTGAAAACAGTGATGTGTTTGAAGGTTTTTTCAATAGACTTAGCTCTGATTCTATGGGAATTTCAAGTTTGAACTATTATACTTTCTCCAAGGAAAGGAGGCAGCCTACTTGCCAAAGAAGAGATCTGTAAAAGCTGGTAATAGCATAGACTGGGGCTTTGGGGTGGGGGGCGGGGGCTGGGGCTTTGGATTCACCATCCTACAATTGCAGATCCAAGCTGGACGTTGTGTAGACAGAGTTCTGAGTATGGAAGCATTTTGAATACCTGGAAAGCATTTCTCTTTTAGAAAGATGTGCTTCTCTGAAGTTGAGAAAGCAATTGCTGAAAGAGCTCAGGCTGCTCTCTAAGAGCAATGGCAATGGAGACAGGCCGAAAGCTCTTACTGTCAACTCTGCTCAGAACCCAGACAATATCCAAATGCTTTGACTATGGCAACCTGTGTGTAATGCATGGGTCCAGAGAATTCTACTGGTGATGTCAGGGCACCCAAGTGATAACGTTCTCAGGTAGAAAACCACCCGGCAGCATTGTTTCTAAAAGATGAAAGTCAAGAAGAGGGTGAGAGGCAAGTGGGTGACTGGAAAGAGCTAATGGGGGTGAAGTCAAATCCTAAGAGCCTGACTTCTGAAAATGTGCAATCTTAGCTCGTTAAACTACTCTTCTCTACCAGTGACTAATTGAGCTTCTAGAGGCCAGGAAGCGGGGGAGGGGCACTAATGGACACTATAATTGTACTGAGTACTTAAAATGCAATCATTATTTTTAGGTCACTCTTTAAAATTATCCCAATATATAATTTTTTATCAGCAGATATAGTTAAATATATATGAGGTGTCACTATAAAATTATGAGGACAGTGTGAGTGTATAGCTTACAGAATCCATCTTAGTGTTGTACACCAGACCACATGCTTATTATTTGTAAGATGCTTAATTTGGGTGTGTGGTGTGCTGCCAGCCAGTTGGTGTGAAAAAACAAGTTGCTCTTTTTGGTAAATAATGCAGTCTACTTTGCGAGTGGGTGAGGATTATTCTTATGATCCATCAGATGTTCACGGGGAGCTTACAGAGATTAGAAAACACCAATAGAATAGAGGGCAAAATCTTTAAAGCCACAGAAACTCCCAGCATAGTGATGAGAGATGCCTCAGAGCCCTCTCAGAAGGCTCCAGTCCAGGAAAGTGTGCCCAGGGGGCGGATTCCTACTGTCACAAAACTCATCAACCAGAAGTTTGTTTAACATCTTGTCCCTTCCTACTTTCAATTATTTATTTATTTTTAAATCATTGTATTGGGGGCTCTTACATACCTTATAACAATCCACACATCAACTGTATCAAGCATATTTGTACATACGTGGCCATCATCATTTTCTAAACATTTTCTTTCCATTTGAGTCCTTGATATCAGCTGCACTTTTTACCTTTCCTCCCAACCCTCATGATCCCTTGATAAATTTTCGATTATTATTGTTTTCACATCTTACACTGACCACTTTCTTCCTTAACCGATGTTTTCATTGTTCATCACCCCCTCAGGGGGGCAGATTATGTGCTGATCATGGCAATCAATACCCTCTTCCTTCCCTCCTCTCTACACCTTCCCCCTACCCTCCAGGTCTCACTACTCCCATTCCTGTTCCTGATAAGTTTATCTGACCTGGATTCCGTGTGCCGTCACTTCTTATCTGTACATGCTCCAGTCTAGCAAGAACTGAAAAGCAGGACTGGGATCATGATAGTGGGGGTTGAGGAAGCCTCAAAGAACCAGAGGAATATTGCCTTTTCAACTTTTAGAAGAAGCTGAAAAACATCACTTAGCCTCACATTGTGCTTTAAGTTAACTACCATAGTTTCCAGAATGTGCCCAGTATATAAATGGATGAGGATCACTGGCTGGCCCTCAACAGTCATAAGGGGCTTCTATCGTACAGGGGTAATCGTAGGATGGTACTCACCTTAAGTGTCCATCCCTGAAACTGTGTGGTTCAACCTTCTATTAATATAAAAGAAATTGAGTTATTAACAACATGTAAGGCTCTGCTGTGTGTGTGTGTGTGTGTGTGTGTGTGTGTGTGAAGATAACTTTTGGAATTAAAGTCTTCGCAGATTTCATTGGTTAACACAAGGCCCTCCTGGAGCATGGTGAGCCCTGCTCCAATAAGACTGGTGTCCAGATAAAGAGGAAAAGTCTAAAGACACACAGGAAAGACGGCCATGTGAAAATGGAGGCAGAAATGGGACTGACACTTCCAGAAAACAAACAATGCCTGGAGTCAACAGAAGTGTGGATGTCCTGGGTTAGCTTTAGGAGAGAATTAGGCCCTACTGACACCCCGAATTGAGACTTCTGGCCCTCCAATGTGTGAGGTGATTCATTTCTATTGTTTAAAGTCAATTACTTTGTGATACTTTGTTACGTCCATTTAGAAATGCAATGCAAAGTAAACCTGATAGCATAGTGGACACTGAGCTTCTGACCCCAAGGTCGGGGATTCAAGCACACCACTCACTTTGCAGGAGAAAGATAATGCTGCCCGATTCAGTAAAGAGTTACAGTCTTGGAACCCCAAAGGGACAGTTTTACTCTGTCCTTTAGGATTGGATTCAATGACAATGGACTTGGTTTGTTTTTGTTTGGCTTTGGGAGAAATTTAATACAGATTTGGCTGCTATACAACTTAAGAGTCAGATGGCTAATCAAAAAATTTTTTTAACTATAAGATAGTCCAGGAATACAGTAAAATAAATACACTGGCTGAGCCCTGGTGGCACAGTGGCTGTGTGCAAGACTGCGGCCCACAGGGTTGAAGGTTCAAATCCAGCAGCAGTTCCCCAGGAGCAAGGCTGGGTTTCCTACTCCCATCGGGCCAGTGATGCAAAAGAGAAATCTGGTTAATGAGTATCTCTGTGTCCTTCAAAATGCTCTAGTAAAATCATATTTGCATATATGAAAATGTCATAATAAAGCTAATTTTTGTTTTGGGCATCACTGCCTCTGGTGGTTGTGGGCGCTACCCAGTGCCGCTCCTGAGAGCCACTGCTGGATTTGAACCACCAAGCCCGCGGGCCGCAGTACCGCACTCAACCACTTTCGCCACCGGGGCTCAGCCCATAAAGCTAATTTTTAAAAAAATTAATACACTAGAATTTTTCAAGCATGAATACACTATCTTCTACTGAAAGGGAATGCTCAAGTCAGGGAGTGAAGAACCATTAACACAATGTACATACAATGCACGTTAAAAGGCACCAACAGATCAGATGGCAAGTGTGATAAATTGGAAAAAGACAATGACAAAACCAAACATACACAGGTAGGGCCATGAGAAATAGAATTTTTTATTCAGACGATAGCTGCCCCAACAAATAAAGAGCCTACTGGATCCAGTCTTCAAACATCTGGAAGACCAACTGTGACACATGCTAGCCTGGCTTCCAAGGGGAATGCACCTTATACACAAACCAGCATCAAAGCCCCAGCCAATGTGACTATGTAGCATCATGGTCAGGATAGATTTTGAAGTCTATTCCCAATGATACCACTTCTAGTTCTGTAACTTTGGACAGTTACTTAAGCTCTCTGAACCTCTATTTTCTCAATTGAAAAAATAGGCATAATTTAGAACCTTTCTCTGAGATGATTACATACAGCACAATGCCTGACTGTAGGTAATCACTCAACAACAGCATAACTTAGTATTCTTAATAGTCTTATTAATGTTACTATTAATAGCAGCTTGATTAATTCTAGCTAGTCTCACTAATTTAGCTTTCCCTTCTGCAATTAATTTAATTCAGGAACTGTTTGGAATTCTACCCTCTTTCTCATGCTCTATCTTCACTATACTGTTTATAGGCCTAAATATACTTATTACTGCTTTCTATTCACTTTATAGACTCCTCATAACCCAGAGGGAAAGTCTCACTTCACATGAATATAAATTCTCCTTTATTTGCCCATGAAAATCCTCTAAGAATGATAAATTGCATTCCTTTACTCCTCCTGTGCCTTAACGCCCAAATCATCACAGGTTTTCAAGCTGTAAATAAAGTTTTTAAAAAATTAAATATACGTGTAGTTTAAATAAAATCCTTGATTGTGAACATTGTGATAGAGTGTTACCCCTTATTTTTTTTAACCCCTTCTTATTTACTGGGAAAGACACAGAACTGCTCCTTCTTCCCTCCTATAATTACAACTATGACTTTCTTACTTTTTTTGCTTTAAATCATTTTATTGGGGGCTCATACATCGTTTTTCACAATACATAAATAAACATTCTGTGTCAAGCTCCCTCACGTGTCCACTTCTATTATCGTTCTCCAATCGTCCGCCTTTTCCCTAGAGCCCCTAGTATCGGCTTTTCCATCCCTTCCCCTCTTCCCCTGCTCTCTCCTTCCCACCAACGCTCAATACTTGATAAATTATTATTGTTCTGTCAAATCTCACACTGCCTGACCTCTCCTCCAACCCACTCCTATGATGCTCACCCTTCAAAAAGGAGCTTCTGTGTATATCCTTGCCGTTGGCCCTGTCTCTCTACCCCAGCTTCTCCCCACCCTTCCATCAGCTCCAATCTAACCACTGGTCCGAAGGGGCTCATCCATCTTGGTTCCCCCATATCTCCAGCTCCCCTCTCTACTAGTGTACCTTCTCCAGTCCATCTGGATTTGTAAGGTAAAATTGGGATTACGATGGTTGGAGGGGGAGGGAGGAGGAAAGCTTGAGGAACCAGAAGAAACTTGTAGGCATCATCACTGCCCAGCTGCACCTTGACTGATCTGTCTCCTCCCCATGACTCCCCTGTAAAGGGGTGACCAATTACCCAGCAGTGGGCCTTAGGTCCCTACCCTGCTCTCCCCCTCCTTTTTTTCCCCCCTCCTTTGTAATGGTGTGATTTTTGTTCTTTGATCCTCCATATCTGCTCCCTTCAGGCCCTCTTGATCACTCATGCTGATGTGCTTCTTCCATATGGGCTTTGCTGTTTGACTTTCTTACTTTTAAAGAATAGCTGTAATCCATTGATTTTAGGAACCAAAGGATGGTGCAACTTGAAATAAAGGTAATAAATGTATTTCCCACATCATCCTTATCACCCCTTTTATCTTCATTCTTCCTATTTTTATATCATCCACAACCATACAAATCAGACAACTTCTCATCCAATGTAAAATTAACTATGTACTTTTACTGGTGTAATCCCAGCTTTGATGTTTACTATATTTAATAAAGCAGCTAAAATGTCTGACATTGACTAATAATTGCAACTTTTAAAGTATTCCTTCATTTTAAACTAGACTATATTTCATTCATGTTTATCCCTGTTGCTCTAACTGTAAACACGAGTTCTCTATGTGAGAACTCACACCCTATGCACTCACACCCGTACATCAACTGATTTTCAGGTACCTTCTCCTTTTCTTAATTCCTAACATAATTTTAGGAGCCCTGGTGGCTTAGTGGTTATGCAGTGGGGCCTCGATCCTCAAGGTCAGCAGATCGACACCACCAGCCTCTCCACGCCAGGACACGGCTTTCTATGCTGGTCAACAATTACAGTCTCACAAGAACAGTTCTACCCTACCCAGGTCTCATGGAGGGTCCCTGGGAGGTGGGATTGACTCATAGGAGTGAGGGAGGGATGATAATTTCAGTAATGGCTAATCACCTATTTCAACTTCTTGCTGGATGAGTAGGCAGGCATTGGGTTTGTATCTTATTAATTGGTTAATGGTAGGGTGGAGCAGATGCCAACCCAATGGATGCCAATCCAGCAGGCATGCAAATGATCTTCTATCACTGTATTGCTGATACTGGCTTTGCAGTAACCACAGCACAATTCCTCGTCGATTGTCACTGACGGGAGCGACAGCACATCTGTGTCACAGGTACCGAGAGGAGCCTCCCCCGTCAGGCTGCTGATCGCAGCAACAAGAAAATCAGCTCAGTTTGGTCTCTACCCATGGCTTCCATCAGCTATGGAAGCCCCTACTCCACTAGCAGCTTGATTTCATCCTAGTGTCATACTAATAGGAGCTGCATGCTTGTATTCATTCAACTTCACCCTCTACTAGAAAATAAGTCAACCCTCCGGAATCTCGCATTGTGCTTGGGGGCTATTACCCACTCACCCCATTTGTGCTCCCACACAAAACAACATTTCAAAAATAAATCCTCGCTTCCTCCACTTGTCTAGTCAGTTAGGATTAATAATGGTAACAATAGGTATTCATCAACCTCACTTAGCTTTTCTTCCCATTTGCACTCACACATTTTTTCAAAGCTATCCTATTTATATGCTAGGGATTTATTCTCCATGGGCTCAGTGATGAAAAAGACATTCGAAAAAATAAGTGGGTGGCACATATAAAACTCTTCCGATCACATTAACAGGAATATATTTCTTTACAAGTTGTGGGGATTTTTTCCACTCAAACGACCCCATTATTGAATCTGCTACTATAACTTACACCAATACGATCCCTTTTACTAGCCCCTAATCACAATCTCCATGACAGTCACTTACAGTATTCAAATTATCTTTTCTGGCCGCCTAAACCCGTCCACCACAGTCCACTAATTGTTATTAATGAAAATAACCCACACCTGATTAATTCTTATAAAAACCATCTTATATTGAAAAGCATTTTCATAGATTTTATTATTTCATTAAGTCTCCCTCCAACCTGCACCCTTCAAATGATGATACCTAACTACCTTAAATTAACAGCTTTAATAGTAACATGATTAGATTTTTTTCCTTGCAATTGAACTCAGTCTCTTAACTCACAATCTAACATTCAACATTCCCTCATTCTTTCCTAAAAATACTAGTTATTCTCACATAAGAACCTCCATTTTAACCTCAACTTCAGAAGGTATAAAGTTATATTTTGTTTCTCTCTTATTACATGTTTTTCAGCTTAATTCTTTTAACCAAAGGACTCCAAGTAACTTCAATAACAATGATATCGCTAATAAATAAAGACCATCTAGCCATCACCATTATTCAACTATCAGAATCATACAAAGATGACCCACCTACAAAATCTTCAGTACTTAACCATCTCTTTACCACAATAAAAACTCAAGTCTCTAGATCACAATCTATAATGCCTACATTATCCTCATTTAATAAGTAGTTATAAAACCTTCTATTACTAAACCTATAAACAATATCCCTAACACTATAATATTAGACACTCAAGCCTGAAGGTATTCCTCAGTTTCTATAGTTGTAGTGCAGCCAAATACTACTAAATATTCCTCCTAAAGACATTAAAAATACAATTAATCCCCAAAGCTAACTCGCTGCCAGTGAGTCAATGTGACGCATAGAACTTCCCTGTGAGTCTCAAGGTTGTAACTGTTTATAGGAATAGAAAATCCTGTCTTTCTAACTTATAAAAAAGACCAACAGCTCCTACCCACCACCAGGGCAGTGATGCCTAAAAAAAAAAAAAAGACCAACACACAAACTCAATGCAATTCCACTCCCTACACCACCACTAACAATCAAACTCAAACCACCATAGATGAGAGGGCTTAGAAGAAAGACCTACAAAAGAAATTATAAACACAACATTTATTACAAAAACTATATACAAGGAAGGAATTTCATTCCTTCCAAATTCATGCTCCAATACCAAAAAGTTTGAGACTTGAACATATGTTTCCAATAAGAAACCGCAGAAAAAGAAATATTTGATTCTGAGGTTTAAAAGTTAGCACTTCTAAATGTACTGTGGTGACTTCTGGCCTTCTCACACAACACTGTCACAGATATGCTCACTTTATTGAGTAGTTTCTGATGGATCCAAATTAACAGTAACTTTTCGATGTCTTCAGTGGTCTGAGGTCTTCGTTTTGAGAGTAACAATTTCACAGCTTTCACTACATTAGCCTCTTTAATCACTTTTTCCCCTGAAGTATTGATAATGCCAACTTAGCCATGTGGCAATCAGTCTCCAAATCAGACAAGTGGGTGACCTGATTCAAATTTCCCAGTGATGCCTTCCTTTAGCTATACCATGATTCTCACAGCTTTCCTCTTAGCTTTACTGTTGGTATCACTAGCTTTCTTTAAAGCCATGGTGAGGATTCTTTTTTAAATAGTTTTACTGGAGGCTGATACAACTCTTATCACCATCCACACATACATTGTGTTGAGGGCATTTGTACATTTGTTGATGATATTTTACACAAAGCACACCAAAAAGCATTCAGACGGGGGTTTTGTGCATTAACACAAGCACTGTAGGAGATTTGAGGGAAAGCAGAGGTGACTGAAGGGTCACCTTTGTATCTGTGTGAAGACACAATGTGTGGCTCAGATCGGGCTAGGTTGTATCAAGTCAGATTCTCTGTTAGACTAGGGAACAAAGTGACAACACCGCGCAGATTTGTATTTTCCCAACTGAGCTGATCAGGTCAGTGATGGAAAGCTCAAGCTTGGCGCTGTTCTCAAAGCAAGGTATCACTGTACATCCTACATCTCACACAGACGTAAGCCATAACCAGTGAAAAGAACCTGTATTTCGGTGATCAAAACCTTTAGTGACCAATATGCACAAAACCCATCCTCTCATTAAAATTTTAGTAGATGTGCCACCAAAGCAAACACCATTCTCTCATTAAAATTATTCATCACTCCTTCATTGACCTCCCTGCCCCATCAAGCACTCAGCATGATAAAACATGGGATCCCTCCCGGAGTCTCCTTGATCCTACAAATCCTAGCAGATCTTTTCCTTAGCCATACATTCGACATCAGACATTGCCATGGGTCATTTTTGCCGAGATATAAATTATGCCGAGTCATCTTTACACAACAGAGTTTCAGTATTTTTTATCTGCCTATTTGTTCATGTCAGATGGGGTACTTATTTGGGTTCTTACTCTCGGAACCATGAAGTACTGGGATCACACTTCTATTTGCAGTCAGAGCAACAGTTTTCATAGGCTACGTCCTTCCTTGAGAACAAATATCCTTTTGAGATGCCACAGTCCTTACAGATCTCCTCTCAGCCATCCCTTAAAAGGGAACAAATCTAGTACAGTGAGTTTTTAGGTAGATTCTTCATTAAAAAAGCTACACTTACTTGATTTTTTTATTTGCTGTTCATTTTATTCTTCTGTTTGTTGCAAAGCTCTGGAAACAGTTCATCTTCTAATTTGCCATGAAACAGTTTCCAATAGCCCATCAGAATTAATCTCAGACTTCAGCAAAATTCCTTTTCACCCTTTACTGTACTATTGAAGACCATCTAAGTGCTTTCATATTCATCTCTCTTCAACTCTCCAATACTCATCCTTCTTGTTCCTGAGGTGCTGGGGCACCCAGAGGGACCCGGATGACTACATCTCCACCAATCTACTTCGCTCACTGCCACACATTAAACCGGAGTGATACTTCATACTTGCACAATCAATCTAGTGCAGTGGCAATCTAGCCCTTATCTCAATTATAAATTTCTCTCTACTCCACACATCAAAATGATCAATGAATATTCATCTTAATATTACATTCACTTAATATTGAAAGTGCCAAGGACTGCTCTAAGGACAAACCCATCTGTCTTGGAAGAAGTATGGCCAGGGTGCTCTTTAGAGGTAAGGATGGCAAGACTTTGTCATATGTCTTGGGCATATTATCAGGAAAGACCAGTCCCTGGAGAAGGGCAACAGGCTTGGCAAACTGGAAGGGCAGCAAGATGGACTGACCTCATGCCTGTAACGATGGTCTCAGGCATAGTAGGAATGATTGCAAGGATGTTGCAGGACCATGCATCGTTTGTGTTCTGTTGTGCATATAGGGTGGCTATGGGTCAAAACCAATTCAATGGCACTGAGCAACAGCCAAATGCTATATTGAATCTTAGTAGCAGATTTACTCACCTCAGCATGAATCGGAGATCAACCAGCTGAACACCCTTTTATCATTATTGGACAATTGGCTTCAAGCCTTAATTTTGATATTATCCTCATCTTCATTCCAGCCATCGGTGTGTTTGAAAAGGGCCTATTAAAATGAAGACTCTTTATAGTATCATTATTATAATGGTCTTCTAAACCACAGATGGAGAAAAAATTCTCCCATAGATATTTTACTGATCAGGAAAGAAGCTATCTACCTGCCCCATCATCAACACCCAAAGCCGAAAGTCTTATTAAACTATTTCCTGACGATATCAATAGCCTACTTTATTTCACTATATTTCCATGCACAGTGTGCCTTCTCACCTTTACATACCTGTACAACCATCCACTTAACATCCTATGTATAATCCAAAATTACCATTACCATGCATATAAACTGATACTCCATTCATGATACTCAAATTTCTTATATATACACCCTTATTAATGATATGATACATTATGATATGATACATAAGTCAGTTGCTTAACTGGACACAGCACATCTCTGAGTCGATTCTTGCCGTGAATATATTTCACTAATCACCAAGCAACGAGCAACGCACTCTGGTGATGCCCAGTGGTGGTATTCAACCAATTCACATGGGTTCCGCAGAAAAGATAAATAACTCTTTCTTGAATCAAGTGAACTTGCTAAAACGGCACTTAGAAATCACAGTTACATTCCTTCCTCATTTTTAATGTTCATCAGCACCACAGCATATTCTAAGCCCCTTAAGCAATGTCCATTCCCTCTCAAGGCATAAAACAATGAGACAGAACGATGCTGGTAACATTTCTTGACTCATTTCATAAAACGCATTAAACTTTTCATGTGTAATGACTACATTTTTATTCATCTATATTTGTGACTTCAGTAAACAAACACATAACCTAAAGAGGAAAAGTTTAGAACAACCAGAGAGTGATGACACACTGTCATTCATTTCAGCTTTTTGTTTTGCCCCCAAAGTCCCAGGAGATATTATGTGTGAACTATGCATTTCCGGTAAGTAAGTGTTCAAAGACCTGAAAATAGACAATTGCTGAAAGTTCACCAGGAGCCAAAAGGGGATTTTCAAAGATGGACATTAATATGTTCAGAGAAATCATCTGTTTCTAATATTTCAAATACAATGACTATTGTCTAACCAGCCCACCTCTAAAGAACTAAGATCCTATCCAACAGTGAAAAGATGGCTTCTTAGATCACACAGCCAATGACGCTCAGATAAAAGTGCAGAATATTACCAGCGAGGATGCCAATCAAGAACCAATATGGAAATATCTTAAATAACAAGTGTATTGTTTTTTTCAGTTATTACTATTTTGTCATTAAAATTTTTTAACTTTCTAGTTTTATAGGCCTTTTATTGTTCTTATTTAAATATTAACTGTAAGAAATAATAGACTACCTTTTGGTATATCTTTTATACTTAAAACAAACATTAAGGGAGCAAACAGGTTGTTAAACTATTTGAACCCCATCACTTCTCGATCCAGGTCCCAGCCATGTGGTGGTTTCTATATGGAAATTTTATCAGACCTTTGTTTCTTACTTCACCATCATCTCACCTAAAATCATCCCCTCTTGGCCCTTAACTAAGACATCTCGATGGGCTTGTGACTAATCAATGCCAAGTCACACAGATCTGTGGTGTCAGACATTTGGTGTTTTTCTATTGAGGGATGCTGGGGTCCAGTGAGGTGGTCTGAGTCCTTAGCTCAGTCAAATGGCTTGTAGCTGAGCATCAACCTCACTGTTGACTAAAAAGGGTGGGGGGAACCCTGCTATCCACTCAATGCCGACTGCTAGTTGCCCAATAGGATAGGACAGAAGTGCCAGGAGGGTTTCTGAGACGGCAACTTTTCACTTTCATAGAAAGCCTCTTCCTTCATGTGAGGGTGGCTGGTTATTTTGAGCCACCGGCCTGTGACGGTCATGCATTTGTGATGCCAATTTCAAGATTGAGATGTAGTCTAGGCTGTAAATCTGGAGACAGCCATTGAGTAGCCATCTCCCCAGTTCTTGAGAGTCAGTCTTAGAGACGACAAACTATGGACGAGACAAGATGATAGCATCCAAGGAACTGGAGGAGAAGTCACACAGCCTTAGCCTACGGAATGAGACTTCTGAAGGTGGAGAAGCCACGTGGAGACCCCTGCCAGCTCTGAATTGCTTCTACCACCACTGGATGCTGTTGATGGACCCTGAAAGGGAGGAGCCATGGGGGGACCCCTGACGGTGCCGGGACTCTGCACCCACTGGCAGAGTGAATCGGAAGGAGACGTTATAGATGTTACAGACTGGGATCAGGCATAAGGGCTAATATCAGACTTATGACTCTGAACTGGACTGGCCTGGGATGCTTTCTCAATGTCCCATTCCTCTTGTATAAAAACCTTACTCTTATATCCATATGCGTGTCTATGAATTTGTTTCTCTAGTCTACCTGAACTAACACACAGCCCAACGCGTAAACAAGGACTTTCTATCTTTTCACAGTGCCCTATTAATCCACGCTTTAAGGACATAAAATATTTTACACCAAGTTTCCTACCGCATACACACACGCATACCCAAAAGCAAACGCATAAGAGAACACAAACTGCAAAAGCAAATCACAGATGCAAACACAAACACGCAAATGCATACACAAATGCCTATGCAAACATACACATATACATTTGCACATGCACACCTTTACGCCAGTTACATCGCCTCTAGCATTACTTACATCAGAGGCACTGCCTGCCCAGTGACACATGTTTCACGGCCCTGGCACTCTGACCTTGCAAAGATGGCATAATCATTTGTTCTATAAATAAGGACTTGTATGAATGGCCACATGAAGATTTAACTGTCTCTTACTTTTGATCAGTGAAATTGACCTCTTGTGAAGAGCCAGTGATAAATTTCTAAGATGAGAGGACTCTATGGAGTTTAATGAATTCATTCAATAGTAATTTATCCCTCCGATGGTGTTAGCTGAAAAAGATAGCTTAGCCAATCAAGCCTGCCTTCCTCATTCAGTCCTGGTCAGCTCTGCAGAAACCTGTCCACCATGGGAGGACCTGCTGGTCTTTGAAACTGGTGGCATTAGCTTCCAATGTGACCGCCACACACAAGACACCACAGTTGTTCCAAATGAAAGAAATGAACAGGGTTTCATTTGAACAGGTGAGTTTCAGGGTTCCAAAATACTTGTAGAACTTTGAACAGTGACACTGAGATGACACCTGCCGTGTCTTCTGTAATGTAAATCAGATGGACTAAATATGGAACTAAACTATAGAACTCCCTGAGGTACCAAGTGCTCTCTTACACCATTTCCTTTCTCTATTTTTTTATTTATTTCTGTTATTGCTCTCTCAGTCTCATAGCACTCCCTTTGATCACCCTGTAAAAGTAACTGTAAAAGTAACACAGGCTTATTGGACAAAATATGGAAGAAACCAAAAGATAGCTTCTAATCACCCTGAAATCCCTCCCGCCCACCCTGGTGGTTTCTGCTGTTGTCAGTTACCATATCGTCAGCTTGGACTCATGGCAACATCATAAAACAGAACAAAACACTGCTTGGTCCTGTGCCACTTGCATGATCATGGGTACATTTGAGACCTCTCCGGTGACAATTGTAGAATTCTGTGTACTTTATTCTTTACTGATGTCTGTGTATGGCTCTGGCTTTGAGTATGAGTGCCTTACAATACTGGGTTTATATGATTTTTTTACAAGTAATATTCTTTTCCTCACTAACCAAAACATTATGGAAGTTTACCACATCATTAGATAGGAAAAATTATTACTATAATCCATCACTATATTAAAAATGCTTATTGTAATCAAAAAACTCCTATTTTAGCTATTTGTTATATCCAAATTTTCCATGTTATGATATTGAAATAAAACTTCTTGTCTAAAAAAAATCTATGATTTCTTT
Organism: Nesogale talazaci; assembly: GCA_004026705.1. NCBI lineage: Eukaryota > Metazoa > Chordata > Mammalia > Afrosoricida > Tenrecidae > Nesogale > Nesogale talazaci. Next base: position 104,590 of record PVJH01006131.1, read on the forward strand.
AGGATAAACTCCTTTAAGAGGTTTACCTCTGGGTCAATTAATTTATATAGTGAGTTTTTTTTCAAAACCACTTAATGGGAGTTAATACAGACCTCATATGATTCCAGAGTTCAATCACACTAAGCAATATTGTACAATTGCTACCAGTCAGTTTCAAAACATTATTTTCCTTCTTGAACTCCTTGAGATCAACTTC
>PVJH01006132.1:0-104739 GCA_004026705.1 Nesogale talazaci
TGGTGGAGGTGGTGACAGTGGTGGTGTTGGTGATGATGGTCATGGTGGGTGTTGGTGTTGGTGGTGACGGTGATGGTGATGGTGGAGAAGGTGGTATTAGGTGCCACTAAGTCAGCTCTGACCCACAGTGAGCATGCACAACAATGAAATACTGTACAATCCTGCACCATCCTCACTATTGTTCCTATGCCTGAGCCCACTGATGCAGCCACTGTGTCAGTCCACGTCGTCGAGGACCTTCCTCTTCTCTGCTGCACCTTCAGTTTACCAAACATATTGTCCTCCTCCAGGGACTCGTCTCTCCAGATATTACGTCCAAAGCGTGCAACACAAAATCATGCTATGTTTGCCTCGAAGGAGCAATCTACCAGGTTCTTCCAATACAGATCGGTTTGCCATTTTGGCAGTCCATGGTCATTTCAGTATTCCTCTCCAGCACCACCATTAAAATGATAAATTTTTCTACAGTTTTCCTATTCAATATCCAACTTTCATAGGCATATGATGCGATGAAGAGTACCATGAATTATTAAGTTTACGTTTGAATGTTTGTGTTTATATCCTAATTAAAACGCACAATTTAAATCTTATTTTCAATTATTTACACTTATTTATAACAGGACAAATATTTGGAAATGACATCATTTTATAACCAAGAAAAAGAAAATAATAGCAACTAAATGAAGCACGAAAATGAAAGTTCAAGGAAAATATACAGAAAAGTATCTATGAATCTGTAAACACAACTCCAAAATAAATTTCTTTTTAGAAACATAATGAATAATGAATCTGAAGAGATTTCTCTATAAAATGCTAGGATTTCAAGGGTAAATCATTTTACTGGTACTCTAGGTTTGCAATTATTAATATCTATAAGAATATGACAGAATTTGCTGCAAGTTCTGCATCAATTTCTTGCTGAGGTAAAAATAACAATAATGACATATAAGGTGAAATATTTCAGGTTTTGAAACCGCCACATCTAGAAACCCACAGATACTAGAAATAAAGATCCTACTTTGTGGGTTTTTCCCCTAATGATGCAAATTATTGGATCAAAAAAGATTAAAGCAATTGTCAACATCACAGTGGACCATTTGAAAATTGTGTCAAATATTTCTGAATGGTAAACAGCAAAGATTCTACTGACAGACTATAGTTCCAGGATGCAAGAGTTTGGTGAAGACAATGAGGGAGAGGTGACTTTCTTCACCATCAGTTGGTTCTGCATATTTTTTTTGTTTGCAAACTTATGTCTTTTTTTTAACTTATTAAGTCAATCACTTATATTTCAATTTGGAGTTAGCAATTGGCACAATTTGAATATGACGGACAAATATGAAACAGTTCTATTGTTGTAACCTGCTGTAAAATGCCACATTTAAAACCAACATGGTTTTAACTTAACTTGTGAACTGGAAACACAAATTAGTGCAGAGCATCCACTTTGGAAAGTACCTTTGCAATACATTTGTACTGTCACTATAGTAATCGCTGAATGTAGATTATCTTTGTAAGGGAGAAATTAAGAGTTTCTGTCCCCACAAAATGGAATTTGGGGGATTTACTTGAACTTGTTGCTCTGTTTGGTGCATGTTTAGCTAATCACATATCAAAATATGGTACCACAGGAACGGGAAATCCATCATATAGGTCTAAGAAAAAATGCGAAGCATTAAAAATTCAGTAAGTGATGAAGCTCAGTCAACTATGAAATAAGTGTAGCTTGGTAGCTTAGTTTGTCAGTAGATGTCACTCCCTATTATGCTCATGCTTGTCAGCTAAGTATTGTGTTAAGATATGTGCATACAGGCTGAGCCCCGGTGGCATAAGTGGTTGAATGTGGGACTGCGGCCTGTGGGCTTGGCGGTTCAAATCTAGCCGTGGCTCTCAGGAGCGGCACTGGGTAGCTCCCACAACCACCAGAGGCAGTGATGCGCACACACACACACACACACACACACACAAGATATGTAACAGACAGAAAACTTGGTTGAGTGATTGATACATTTTCTAGACAAAGTTACATGTACTAGATTAAAATGCCATACTAGTGAAGAAATTGTAACTCAGGTACTTCATTATGTGAAGTTTGCAAAACTGAGTTTTCAAAATACAGAGGCCACTCCTATTATGGCACTGGCCAGCATGATAGGATGTTTATAAAAGCACCTGGCACAATTTTAAATAACATAATGATGATGTCATTTGCATAGCATGTTTTCTGCATTCACTTAATCTTTTATTTAAAGTTTATTTATTGTGGCTTGGACAAAGGTTTACGGAGTGGGCAGTTTTCAACAATTAAGACACATTGTGTTTCACCTCAGCGATGGCGATTCTCACATTGCACCACCACTTATCCCTCTTCTTTCTCCTCTTTCTGTCTCTACTGCTGTCTTTCCTAACCCTTCTAAGCTGTGTCCTTGGGTAAAGGCTTCCTTTTGACCTCAAAGGACTAATTACTTTTTTCAAATCATTTTATTGGAGGCTCATATCACTCATCATAATCCATACATCCATCATTGAGTCAAGCATATTGTACATTTGTTGCCATCATCATTCTCAAAACATTTGCTTTCTACTTGAGCCCTTGGTATGTGCTCCTCATGTTCCCCTCCCTCCTCACTGCCCCCTCCATCATGAACTTTTGATAATTTATAAATTATTATTCTGTCATGTCTTACACTGTTGGATGTCTCTCTTCAACCACTTTTCTGTTGTTTATCCCCCAGAGAGGGAGTCAAATTCCATTCACTGAACCCCAGACAGCGTTTCTGAAGCTACCAGTCCTTACAGAAAGACACAGGTCAGCTTTCTCCCATGAAGCAGCTGCTGAGTTTGGACTGCCAAACTTGTATTTAGCAGTCCAAAGCTTACCTGATGACACCACCAACAGGACTCCCGAAGATACTGAGACATCCATGTATGTGCGCACACACACACACACACACACACACACACACCATGCCCCTGACTTATCCCAATCGATGTGTGAATCAGGAGAGGCAGAGGCACCACAGATATCACACGTGGCAAATACATCCCTGCTGGTGGATAAGCAAGTGACCGACTGTTTCTCACTGTCCTTTAGCTTGAGACCCATGGACTGTGGGCTTCTTCAGATCTCATTTCTTTGTTTCTTAACTGGAGTACTGAGAGGGCAGGAAAAGCACTCCCTGCTGCAGACCTCAATCAGTCTCAGGTGTCACTTGATTTGTGCTTCTCCTCCAGCTTGCACCAACACGCCACTCGGCCCCTCCAGGAGCATGTCCCCTTCTCTGAAGGCATACTGGGAGGAACAGAGCAACCCTGACTCACCACTCGGCCCCTCCAGCACGGTGCTACTTGCCTTTCTTCATGCAGTCACCCATGAATGGGCTGAATTAACAGAGATATCTAGAGATGACAAATTGCGCCAGAAACCACAGCGATGACCATCCATTTAGAAAAGAGCCTGATTCACCATGACTCTCACACACGCAGACGGGCTGTCTCCCAGGGACCCTCTCCCGTGCTCACCAGATAATGCCTACTTTTCTTTCCCTGGTATATGGTGATATATATATATACACACACACATATATGTAATGTATATTACATGATTGAAGACAGAAAAGCTAATGAAAGATTCCTAATATTTCACATGCTACTAGTTATATCCTGTCACCATTACAATAACAAAGAAAGACCTAGTTAGCTGCTCCAATGATTCCGCAGTTCTAGTTAAAGATAGCTGCTAGTAGAACAGTAGTAGAGCTCAAACTTATGCAGAAATGCTGTCTGAAGAGTGCTAAATTCTAGAGCATTTCATACATCATTACAAGCATCATAAAAAGTATAGCCAGTGCTCTATTAAAGACATTTTAAAAATTCAATGCTTTGCACTAAGGGAAATGGATCACATAGCTCACCTGCATTCAACAACAAAAAGAAATAAGGGCAAGCATTCCTATTTCCACATGTCTTATTTCCTCCTAGAGGGGCTAATTAGCTCTAGATGACTTCTTCCCCCTTGGGCATGTGTACTAACAAATGATCTCTTTGCATCAAGTCCCCTTTTCTCTCCTTTCCCCAAACAAACTCCATCTATGTGTGTGTAGTCTGTATGCGTATATCATATGTAAATGATACATTACATGTATTTAATACACACATCAGTATTTTCCAACTACCTTCTGAGTTATTTAATATGTGTTAGAGATATCACTCAGATGCATACATCTGGGTATACATATGTGGATGCATGAATATACATGTACAGAGATGTTCATGTGTTTATAAAACTGCAGCTAGATGGATATCGTGCTGAAATCAAGTCTGACAGCACACCACTCCCTAGGGTCTCTAAGACTGTTGGTCTTTAGGAGAGCAGACAGCCTCATCTGCTCTCAGAGGTACATGCACGTCTCTACTCTGAGACTCTTTAGTGGAAACCCTCTTACTCCCGATGCAATACACACTAAAGACGCCGAGAAGTCACACGAGACAAAAACCGTCGATCTGTGTCTGGCTCAATGCTTTCTTCAGAGCTCATATGTCCAGAGAGCAATATTGAGCTCCAAGAAATATCTCATAAATGTAATCAAGCAAGCGCTTCTATTTATTGATGCACACACAAAGGACACTTGGTGGCACAGTGGTTATATGCTCGGTTTCTAACAGAAAGAACAGGGTTCAAATCACCAACTGCCGAGTGAGAGAAAACATCTGGCTGTTCCCATAAAGATTTCAGTTGAACAGACACTAGGAGACTGCTATACTCCATCCTTTATGGTCACTATGAGTTAGACTGGAGTAGACAACCCATGATAGCAATACAGACATACACACAAAGTGTACACACACACAAGATGCACATAGGCCTTTGCAATAACATGTGTATATTCCACTGCCTTTGAGTTGTCTCTGGCCTGGTGATCCCATAGTCCACCTTCTCCACCATCCCCAAGCCTGTAACTCTTTACAGAAGTAGACTTTGGGATCTTTTCTCCACGGAGGGGCTGATGGGTTCAAAGCTACCCAGTGTGGACACACACTTTACCACTGTGCAACTAGGCCTCTTCAAGTGCCTGCTTACATGTTTTCTGGAGTGTTCTTATCACGCTCATCAGAGAAGAGACAACTTGGAGAAATGCCTCACGCAAAGCAGAAGTGGCAGCAAGCTGGCAGTGAGAAGGCTTGAATTCTGGACTTAGAGGCTATGAGACACCCCATCTACCACCCATTCATTTCACTGCTGCCTTTTGCTTGTATTTTTGCATTGAGTGTGAATTTGTTTCTCTTCTTGCAAACTGACTGATAGGCACAAATGAGAGAGACACATGGCAAAGGCAAGGACTGCAAGGGGAAATACGAGAATTTCCGACCTTCTCCTTTGCCCTTTTCAGCTCCCGATACTCTGATTTTTTTCCTCTGTGTCTCCCATTTAAATAAAGTGTAGGGCAGTGGATGGCAGTTTTCATGGAAGAAACAAAACCAAGTTTGCGATTAAGACATGTTAAGGAGTCTTACCTTTAGATTTTTATCCATCTGTTAAAACCTGATTACTTTTAATAAACGCTTTCAAGTGGCCCCTTCATTTACCAGAAGCCCTTTGAGCTATTCATATAAACATACATTACATCAAACATTACTTCTTAAAGATCTGTGTCTTCTTAAGGATGTCTGAAGCATTTTTTTTAGGGAAGTGTTTCAGTTGGTATACAAACACAAATGTTATTTAGTCTTTTCAGGAGTCATTAATAGGATAGTTGTATTTCAGTCAATAACTCTCGAATGAAGGCCATGTTAGGGGGAAGAACTGTCTGGGAAAATAATACGTCGCCTAACTTAACCCATTATTTTAACTGAAAATAATCACTTTTCTGAAAATGAAGACAACATAACAAAAGAGCTAACAAAAAGAACAGAGGAATACAATGATTTAAATCTAAAGGCAATGAAAGAAATACAGATGAGCACAAGACATCTTTTTCTCTTAGCAAAGTTGTACACATGCATGCATAAATCATGTGCATATGTATGTATTCTTTAAGTAAATTATTTGGCAGTTCATATCAAATGCTATAAAAATGCCCATGATCTTCGGTCATCAGTTCAACTTCAGATATATATGAGTATGCGTGTGTGTGTGCGCGCGTGCATGCACGTGTGTGTATGTGTGTCTTTATATGTAAAGACCAGGCTTTCTACTCCAGAAAAGAGTTACCGTCTCAGAAACTCATAGGAACTGTTCCAATCTGTCTTATTGGGTTGCAAAGAGGCTGAGTCAGTTTGACAACGGTGAGTTACTTTGGTTTCCTCCATATATATTTAAAGAATAAAAAGTTGAAGAGGCGAGGGAGAAAAACATAAAAATAAAAAGTCACAGCTTTAAATATGCTACATAGTATATTTAGCAGTAAAAATGGGAGGAAGAAATTGATCTCCAGGTAGAGTTGAATCAAGAAGTAATCTATAGGACACGAACAGTTCAAATCCGCCCACAGTCTGAGGGAGAAAATGGAAGCCATCGGTTCTCATCAAGATTTACAGTCTCAGAAACTTTATCTAGGGTCACAATCTATATTACAAAGCACTGTAAGATAATCGAAGCAGTGGCCGTGGAGGCTCATATTTGTATATTTAAGTACACATCTAAAATTGCATGTATTGGAGGACTGCTGTCATTATCGCTGTCATTGGGGCGTCAGTGTCCAGCCCACAGTGACCCCATGCACAGCTGAATGAAATGCTGCCTAGTCCTTGGACAACCTCAGTAACTGCTGTGATCCACAAGGTTTCCATAAGAAATACATGGAAACAGAGGGGAAGGGTTTCTTACCATGATTAATTGGAATCTAGTATGATTACTTTTTAAGGAAATTATATTACTGTCTTAATTTAACAGGTTTTCAATGAAATGCATCCAGCAAACTCTTAAAGAAAAAAGGCATATATGCTATCCATACTTACATGTGAGGAGCACTGGGGTCATTGTAGGTAACACATTGGGCGGCTACCTCAACAGTGTGAAACCACCAGCTGCTCTAAAGAAGCAATGAAGCTTTCTATTCCTATAAAGAGTTACAATCTCAGAAATCCACAGGGGCAATTCTACCCTGTCATATAGTGTCATTATGAGTCAGAATCGACTCACTGGCAGTGAGTCTGTTTGTTTGACACCTACTCACATCTTCGACTAGAATCCCAAGCCTCAGAAGGAGCCTCAGTAAAGCATCTGTGAAGAAATGTCATTAAGTCACTGACATAAACATAGCATCAGTCAGAGGGTAAACATTATCCTAAGTAGGGTACAGTATATGATAGACTATGAAGACTAAGTGGAGTATTTATAGGGTGTCCAGCGTTTCTCATGTCGTTCATTAAGAAAATATTGGTAAACGGTTGCCAGTGCAGTTCCTCGGCATGTCTTATGCTTTTCATCTTGACCATGATCATTAGAGAGCTTCCTTTTGGCAAGTGATGCTGTTAAATTTTCTTCTGAGACCAGCCAATCTACTACTTAGTGTTATAAATATTAAACATCCACTCTCCTACATCTCATTCCAGCTTAACCAGCCTTGGTGTTTGTGCTTAAAAAAGAAGGAGAACCATGTCCCCAATACAGGAAAAATTCCATTAAAATGCCTCTTTGCAGGAACTAGACAGTATAGTTCTTCTTGTCATTACTATTATTTTTACCACTCTGCATTACAAATGAAATTTACAGCCTGAAGACAAATTTCCACTCTTCCTGATCACTACTACAAGCTGCTTCCAGAATTCCATTACTTACCCTCTTTTTGCAAAAGTGACGATTGCTATTTTCTCTTTAGTATGGAACCCCATCGTATATGACATCATTGACCAACTCCTTGATATTTTCTGATTCAACTTTCATGACATTACTCAAAACCAAACCAAACTCGCTGCCATTGAGGGAACGCCGACCCATGGCAATCCTCTGAGACAGAACTGTCCTGTGAGTTCCCCAGGCTGTAAATATTTATGGGAGTGGAAAGGCCTGTCTTTCTCCTGGGGAGTGGCTCGTGGTTTTGAACTGTGGAACCGTCAGATTGCAGCCCAGTGCCTAAGCACTCGGCCACCAGGACTCCCTATGAGGTTCCTTCTAGTAACTAATCGTTCTGCATGACCGCTGTGCTCTGGGCACAGTCCTAAACATTTTCAAGTATGAACCCATTCACCAGTAGATAGTATCACTGCTTCGCTTGGAGTCATCAAAGCACAGGGAGATTGTGTTCCTCACAATAGCGCAGATAAAGTTGCTGACTCTCGATTTGAACTCAATCGCTTCTACTTGCAACTCCATGCCCTCAGCCACCACAATGTCATCCTCCCACAGCTGCCGGCTGCTCAGTGACCTCCTCTTGCCACGCTTCTGGATGTTCCCCTGGCTGCGACTCCCTCTTTTAGTTGTCCTGATCAATGAGTCCCACTCTGCTCAGAGGTTCCTTCTCCGGGTCTTAGCACCTAGTGGAAGGAGCCTCGTTCCATGGCTACCCACTGCGAGATCCGCAGTTCAAAACCACCAATTGCGCTGCAGGAGCAAGACGAGGTTCTGTACCCCTGTAACGACTGATTGTCTCAGAAACCCACGGGGCAGTTCTACTCTGTCCCACAGGCTCGCTATGAGTTTGAGTCTACCAGATGGCGGTGAGTTTGGCTTTGGGGGTTTTCAGATGAGGTCAAGCAGATGAGGGTTCAACCTGTCGCTGAGATAGAAGATGTAAAATAATTGCCCGATGCTCAACAAATGATCCTGTTAGGCTTATGGATTGACTTTACGTTAGGTCTTTGCTGCACACGTGGAAAGAAGTCACCCGGCGGAAAGCACTTTTGCACTCTCTGTGAATTTTTATGGAAAAGAGGGAAGTTTCAGGTATGACAATTTCGAAAAATTCCGGGCAATTTCTGGGCAGCGTGCAGGGCCACGCAAACGCTCCACGGGGTTGGAAAATGGGCAAGAGAAGACGGGTAGGAAGAATCCGGGAAAGGGGAGCATGAAACCCACACGTGTGGGACTGGGGAATCCCCGGAGACCAAGAGACCTAGGGCACGTGGGCTCTGATGGGCTCTGAGAGGTCACGTGGGCATGAGGCCGTCCGCTTGCAGCACGCACCTGAGCAAGACCAGAGTTATAAAAATAAAAAAGGAGGCCTGGCTTCGGGTCAAGAGTAGGCCCTAAGGGGCCAAGGGGCCGAACAGGAGCCGAGTTAGAGACTTGCCTAGCTGCAGCCGGGTATTTAACCCCACTGGCTGGGAGATGGGTTGAAAGTATTGGTTGGTTTTATCGGTTGTGTTTAAGTTAGACTTTAATGCACCTGAGTGATATCATGGTCGGAAGCAGTGGCGAGGTTTTAGGGTTCACCTGTGCTGCAGGGTCCTGTCTGTGCACGCTCATTTGGGGTCCTGTCATGGGTGTTCAACTAGTGCCTGACCTCTTTCCAACCCCTGTATATGGTCTGCCAGGCGAGGTCTGCTCGCGGCCTTACAATCTTATTAGTGTTGTTAGTATTATAAGACATGACAAAAGCACTTTATACGTCTCGAAATATTTCACACGCTTTCTACTTTTCTAAGGATGGCCCAGGCGAAAAAAGAGGAAGACCTTCCACACGACAGACGGACCGTGAGCCTGCAACAATGGACTGCAACACGGGAAGAATCGTGAGGCTGGCCCTGGTCTGGGTGGGGGTTCAGTCACAGGACTGGACATGAAGTCCCCAGCGTCCAAAAGGACTCAGAGGCACCGAGCAACAACGGCAACAAGTTAATTTGGTAAAAAAAAAAAAAAAAAAAAAAATTAAAAAATCTTCGATTTTGGTTTGTTGGACTGAAATTATGTGAATAATCTGTCAGCCTAATTTTGACCAGACTATTTAAATTCTACATTTCAAAAAGAAGTAAAAGCTACCCTAGTCTCTGATTGTTGCAAACCTGATCATGCTGCCAAACAACCAAGGGCTGACTTGCCCCCTTGTGGCCGGCTATCATAATTGCAGGCTCACACTTGCTTCTGGGAGCAGCGCAGATACAATGTCACTGGCTAGATTCTGACTCTTGGCCATCCTACGGGACAGGATAGCTCTGTCCCTGTGATTTCCCGAGCCTGTAACTCTTTATGGGAGTAGAAAGTCCTGCCAGCATTAGTGCAGATTTCTTCGCAGCTAAAAAATATCCCCACCACCTACCTAACTGATAGAGAAATCAGAAGAATCAAAGATAAATACTGTCTGTCTCTGGGTGTTCAGAAAAGAAGTCGCGTTGGTGCAAGCGAAGACATGTCGGTGGAAAGTGAGAAGGCAATTTCGAAGAGCAGAGACATTTGGGACAGCTGGGGAGGTGGTGGGACAGGAGAAAAGAGGGGAGGACAGAACGAAAGAACAGATCTCTCCTGGGTGCCTGTACGCTTCCTTCCCTGCCAGCATTAGGAAACCACTCTGTAATCCACCCTGAGAAATCTGTTTAACCCAGTTCTCAGCACATCTCACTAAGACTTTCCACTTCTTTGCCTCAGGCTAAGAACAAGTTACATGACAGCTCAACACATGCCAATGGCGAAGGGATTTTTTTAGGAGAAGACACGCACTGAAATCTGATCCTAAAGAACTCAATCCCACATTCATGCAAGAGAAGTTCCCTGTGATCGTCACCAGCTGGTCTTGGGGAGTAAGAGGGATTAATTTTTCTTTCCCAAGAAGGGCGAGTGGATGGAGTCAGGATTGCCAAGCCACAGGATTCCATCCTTTTCTCAGACTCCTGATTCCAGCATTGACTTAGTCTAAGGACATGGAAATTCCCGAAGACGCTTGAACTCCGCACATACTGATTCCAAGAGAGGAAAGAGACAAGCTAGCCAATAACCACATTCTTATCTTTCTTGGATCAAAAGTCAGAAGATGATCAGTATTTCCCAATGCAGCACCCTTGTTGGGAAACACGGCTCAGTACTTGTTCGTGTGCCTTAAGAGAGCGTTGCGAAAGGATTTGCCTATATCGCTTAAATCCCAGACAGCATTTCTCTGGCTGGAAGAAATTTAGTTAAGTTCCTAAACCCTACCTCCTCATTGAGCTTCCACAATGGTCTTTAAGAGGCTGTTTGCAAACAGCAAATAATAGAGAATTATGCCTCATTATTGTCTGAACCACCTCTTCAACTTTAAATGTATATTCATTTTGTTTTCCAGGGGTGGAGCCCTATCTTTTGTAGCCTGGCAGTCCTGTTATTCTTTGCGGTTGCAACCCGCAAGAGCAGCCCCTTGGTGTCGATGGCTTCTGAGCCCTGGAAAGCCCTGGAAAGGGCTTCCTGGCCCTAGGAAGACATACTGTTGGGGTCAAACACACACAGGGCTTTGGAAGGAAAGAGAAAGTAAAACAGCTCACCAACAGCCTCTATACTGATTACATGTTGCATCCATCCTCTTCTGCAGATATTGAATTCAGTTACATATGACGTAAAATTTCAATTTTTCTTTTTATTGTGGCTTATAAATTTTGTGCATGTTTTGCATTGCATCACCACTGGATAGACCTGAATGCAAGAGAACCTCTCTGCAGAACAACGACCTGAGTTCTGAATAAAACAGCTGCCGTAGAAAAGAGCTTGACGCTTGCGCACACATGAAGCTCACAATGATCCAAGCCTGCATACGCAGACCAAACTCACTGCCCTCGAGTCAACTCTAACTCTATGGGCAAATTGGACAGGTTGAACTCTCCTTCGAGGTTTCCAAGGTCGTTGAGCAGCTGGTGGGTTTGAACAACGCCCAGAGGTTAGCAGCCCAACCCATAACCCAATACACCCACGAGGGCACCTTAAAATTACCAAAGGAGCCAGAAGTTTAGGAAACAGGGGCTCAAGCAGATGTGTGCACACCGATGTCCATCAGCACGTTACTCAATAGCTAAAGGACGGAAACCACCCAGGTGTCCATCAGCAGATGAGTGGATAAACAAATGGTGGCACAAGCCTCCCTCACCACCCACCCAGCCCCCAAAAAACAAGCTCACTACCCTCCAGTCGATTCTGACTCCTGGCAGCCCTGCAGGGCAGGGTAGAACTGCCCCTGTGCAGCTGTGAGACTGTAACTCATGCTAAGAAATCATTACAGTGGGGACATGTTCACCCAAAATGAAAACTGAGTTCTCACGCATACTACGAATGGATGGACCTTGAAAACTTTATGCTAAGTGAAATAGCTCAGAAAGACATTTAAAAAACACAATCGTGGTATGATCCCCTTGTGATGAAATATCGATAATTGGCTCATTAAAACAAGAAGATCGTTGGTTTGCAGGGGCTGAGGGGAGAAGAGAATGCTAACGTCGTGGCTTCGAGGATGCTAATTTTCTGTGTGGGGTGATTAAAAAAGTTATGGAAGAGGCCCGTGGTGGTAGTTGCACTATGTAGGCAACATAATATTTCTGAATTGTTCACTTAAAAAGGTTAAAATGGCAAGTGAGGTGTTACATCTAGTTAGCATGATTTTGAAAGACCTGAAGCTTGACTGTCACCATCTCCTGTGTGAAGAGCTTGAACGGTGTGTCATCTAAACTGAGCCTCCCCCATGAAGTTGAGGGCTTTGACGAGATGTTTTATCATCTCCCCTTCACCAGTGAGTCCCAACCCTAGCTGAGTATTCAAAGCACTCAGCACATTTCTGAAAAACACCTAGGTTAAGTCCTCACCACAGACCACTTAAAGCAGAATGTCTGGAGTGAACGTTTTTTGACTTTTGGAAAGCTCCCCAGGTGACACTAATGTGCTGCCAACATGGCAACCACTATTCTAAACTCTGGAATTCATGAGTCTAAGACTCTAATGACTACTCACACAGGTTAAAAGTTCAGGCTTGGTTTGATTTTTTTCCCCCTTCTTATTCTGTATAATCAGCTTTGTCTGTTCTGATCTCTTTCTCTCTAAAGAAATACTGAAATCTTTTCAAGTCATGCAAGTTAGAACTTTGTTAGATTTATTCTCTAATGAACTTCACATGAATCTCTGACACTGCCAGCCCTGTGAAGAAGAAAAACAAAATACAAAAACACTGCCCAGAACATGTGATACCGGAGGTTGATGGATAACATGCGTCTTTCCTGAGGCCCTCCTCACACTTGTCTGGTTCGCCTTAGAAAGTGCCTGCTTTGTCTCCACTCATGACAGGGATGACCTTCGCCTTGCCTCTCACAACTTTGGTGTGCTCTGAATCACCTGGGGAACTGGTAGAAAGTGAGTGCTGATTCTATCGGTCTGGGGCGGGGTCTGGATCCCACATCGCTAGTAAGCATTCAGGTGCTGTCCACGTGCTAGGCTGTGGACCATTCTAGAAGAAGCAAAGCACCGGGCTTGGGAAACGAGTTAAGACTCACCTGAATAGGTAGAACTTGTGCGCAGCTGCCCAGTCATGCATGAGAAAGTCAACAGCCTGTTGGCTTTGTTTTCTGTGATGAACAAAGAACAGCTTATTAAAAACAGGACTGTACTGATTTGCCCATGGAAGCATAATTACAGAGGCACATACATAACTCTTTCGATAGAAAAGGTTGGTTAGTGTGAACCTACCTGGTAATCCACAAGAGAAAGACCAAGTAATCTGCTTTTGTAAAGTGCATAATCTAGGAAGCCTTGTGGACCCCTTCTACCCTGTCCCATGGGGTCCATGAGGTTGACACCAACCCAAGGGCACCTGACAAACAATTCCTCTTGCAGCTTCCTGAGAGTGGGACAATGTCTTCATCTCATGCATTCAGCCCTACCTGTCTGAGCTCAGTCTCCTTCCTTCCATTCACAGAAGTCCAGAAGGAGCCTGTGGGCTACCAAAAGGGGATTATCCTATGTTTCCCCCCAGAGTTCCTTGCCTCCCCTGACAAGAATCAGGCCTGAATGCCAGATACCCCCATTTTCTACCCCTTCATCTCCACTCATCTGTGGGGTGCACCAAGTTAAGTCTCAACCCCAGACTGCCCTGCTTTTTGAATTATCTACACCCAGCAGGCTCTGCACACTGCTAACTCTCTCTCTCTCTCTCTCTCTCCATTAATGAAAAGGCTCTACTACGTACCTCTGAGTTCACAACCCTGCCTTAGTAACATGTCCTAGAGCAGGGGTCCTCAAACTATGACCTGTGGGCCACATGCGGCCCGCCAAGGACATTTATCCGGCCACCAGGTGTTTTTGCTGCAGCTGCCTGTCCTGCCTAGCAGCTGACTCATCCCAGGCCCACAGTGGATTTGTTTATAGTTTTTTTTTTCTTTTTAAACTATAGTCCAGCCACCTAATGGTTGGAGGGACAGTGAACTGGCCCCCTGTTTTAAAAAGTTTGAGGACCCCTGTCCTAGAGACTCAGGCTCTTCTTGGAGTGTGACTTTCACTTGGACCCTCCCAGGAGGACACTGCTTCCCCTAGAGCCTGTCCCACAGTGGAGACTTCGATTTCCTCGTTATCCCAAACACGGGGCTTGGAGATGCAGCAGGTGTCCTTTTTCTTCAAACCATCCTCCATTCTCCCCTTGCTACCCCACCCCCGCCCCTGACCAACTTCTTCTCATATAACAGTGTTGCTATGATCACTCCCCGAGGACTCCGTGCTCACCATTTAGTTCAGTTCCAGGATCATTGCCACTCTCTCCTTTTCTAGACGATTGCACTGTCCAAAGAGAGGCTGCATTCAACAACCTGTCCTCTGAGTCACTAGAGCTCTTTTTCATCAACAATCTCCTTAACACCCTACCTCAGCCATTCCCTCCCATTGACTTGCCCTCTCAGACCAAAAGCTGAAGTATATCAGATTTGGTGATGATAGGACAAATGCTTTTACAGATAACACAAAACCTAAGAAAGCAGATACCATCTGTCTGTTAATTTGTCGTAATGTGATAGCTAGTGTGTTGCTGTGATGCTGGAAACTATGCCACTGGTATGTCAAATATCCACAGGGGCACTCTGTGGTAAACAAGTTTCACCCTGTGAAACAAGTGAACGAGTTTCAGCAGAGCTACCAGGCTAAGGACAGACAGTGAAAAAGGAATTGGAAGTCCACTTCAGAGGAATGAGCCACTGAAAACCATATAGACAGATAGCATCGAAACATTGTCAGATACTGAAAATCTCATGAATAGCAACAGGACATTGTCAGAGATAGTGCCTGAGGTTGAGCCCCTCAGGCTGAAAGGCCCACAAAACAGAAAAGAGGAAGAGCTACCTTCTCAAAGTAGAGTTGACCAGAATGACCTGGATGGAATAAAGCCCATGGGAATAAAGCCTGGAGGACCTACATTTGCTGTTGGGTCATAACTCAAAGTGACAAGAAAAAGTGGCAAGCAGCTATTAAAAATTAGAACTTGGACTGTATGAAGTAGGAGGGGTCCAAAAGGAATGACATCACATGCGTTGTCAAAAAGGACATTTCAAGATCTATTGTGAATTATAATACTGTCTATGACAAAATACTATCTATCACCATACAAATAGCTCAGTCAATACAACTAATATTCTGATGTATACACCAGCCAGCAAAGCTAATCCTGCAGAAATTGAGAATTTTACCAACATCTTCATTCTGAAATTGATCAAACTAGCAATGAAGAGGCATTGATAGTTATTGGCAATTGAAATGCAAAAACTGAAAGCAAAGAGAAAGGAGAGTAATTGGAATATATGGCATTGGTGATGAAAATAATGTTGGAGATGGCATGAAAGAATTTTACAAGACCAATGGTTTTTCATCACATATACCTTTTCAACAACACAAAAGGTGAATATATACCTGGACTTCTCCCCATGGAATACCCAGAAAGCAAAATGACCACCTCTTGGGGTGGGAAAGGTGAAGCTCAGTATCAACGGCTAAAACAAGGTCAAGTGTCCATAGTGGAACAGACCATCAATTGCTTAGATGTAAGCTGATGACACTTTTGCCTCTCCGCAAGAGCCAAAATACCACCTTAATTTCCAAAACATCTCGAAACCATATTTGCTGCATTGAACACTAATGGCCAAAAGAAAAAATGATTTAATAAAAAAAAATGTGTTGGAAAACAATACTGCACGTATCATGGACTATCAAAAGAACAACAAATCTGTCTTGGAAGAAGTCTAGTCTGAATGCTCTTAAGGGGTGAGCACGGCAAGACTTGTCTCATGTACTTTGGGCGTTATCAGGAGAGAGCAGCCCCGGAAAAGGACACCATGCTTGGTTGAACACAGGGCTCGCGGAAAGGAGCTCAATTTCAAGCACCGTGGGAATGGCTCAGGACTGGGCAGGGTTCAGTTCTGTTGAACACGGGGTCACTATGAGTCGGAACCAACTCCATGGTATCTAACCACCACATCAGCTTCTTTGCCCTCGCTGTGCATGCTTGGGCTGGAGTGGAGCGCCTTCCACAGGGCGATGGAGGGATGCGAGTGTCATTCCCCATCACAATCCCTCTCACCATCTTGCGCATCACTTGATTCAGCCCCCCTGCCAAGAGGCTTCACTCCGTTGACACTTGACACGTGCTTCAGCTCACGAGGCCTTCATCAGCCTCTGTTGCTGGTTCTTCCTTATGTCCCAGAACTCTGTGGAGCGCTCAAGTGCTTAGTCCCTGGACTTTGTTCTCCAGTGACCCTCCCGCGTGATCCCATGTGCCAAGCTAAAGTTGCTCAACTCACTAAACTTCCAGGTTAAAGCTTTCAAAAGCCACAGCTGCTTGGAATTGGGTTTATTACAGCTCACTGTGACCCTGTAAGGCAGAGTAGAATGACACCACTAAGTTTTTCAAGGCTGTAAGTCTTCAGAGAAGCCGATAGCCACAGCTTTCTGCTGCTGAGCAGTTGCTGAGCTGGAACCAAAACCATTGGGTTCGTAGTCAAATGCTTTAACCAACGAGTCACCAGGCTTCCTGGGGCAATGGGGAAGGGGGGATATCAAGGCAATAAAATGGACATGACCACGTAAAACCCAGCATGCAAAAGCAAGGTACATAAGCAGGAGGAAGCAGTTCCTCCTGCTCAGAGGCTGCAAATCACTTCATTTCAGTTTTAAATTGGCTTTTTAAATAGGTTATTATTGCGTTAAACATGTAACATATGCATGCCAATTTTATGTAAGTAAGCCCGTGCCTGTTCACTTTGTTCACCTGTACAGTTCTGTGACATAATGTTCACCTTTTGCAACCAGCACCACTATTCCTTTCCAGATAGTCTGTACGCTCCTACTTCCTCCCTTTCTTCTTCTTATCGTTTATTTGGGAAATTGACCTGAGAGCTTCATCCCTCTCCTTCCCTGCTTAACTCTTTACCACGTGGTGCAGTTCAGTGCGTTCCCACGTCTTCTTGATTTCCTGATCACGGGCAAGGGACCAACAGCCTGACGAGCCTCATGTCTGATTTTAAGCGATGATTGGTTCTTTCATTGTGAGTCAGGTGATGTCTGGTTGCCTCTCTTTAAGTGATGATAGCAGCTGTTGACACTTCATGACTATTAATTCAACGGAGGCTGAAAATAGAAATCGTCTAGCGCTATCCTTTCTTTTCCACTTCTCCATTCCTCCACTGGAACACTTCTGTAATGATGTGCTTTCCCTTATCTCCTCTTGGGTGACTCAGTGCATCACTCACATAGCAGAATCAGAAGAGACACTTGATTCTTGTCCTTCCTCTGCCAGCTTTCCCCAAAAGGGAGAGAGACCACTATTTCATACGGACATTCTGGATCATGGATTTGGATACTTTGAAAGGGTCCCAAGCAGATAATTACGTTATTTGAATCTCAATTTTTCCCTCACGGACCAATGGGAGCCCCGTCAAATGGGTTCCTGAGTGTTTTTGACATGACTGTTGTGGGTGTTAGTGGCTTTCCAAACACGTCTTGCACATCGCCAACTCCAAAGCTGAAGATTGCCATTTCTAGAGCTTCTATTAGTGGGAAATGGCAATTTTCAGACCACAGTCTGGATGTTTCTTACTACTGAGGATGTTTCTTACTACTGATTTGCTCAGTGTTTCTAAGACTTTCCAGTGAATAAAGGTAGGACATAGGTGTGCACACACACACACACTTTTTCACATATATGTTAAATAAAAAGGGATTTGGTTAACATGCCACATCTTTTCCCCATCCCTTTGCTTGCCAAGATTGCTGCATAACTATGGAGGGGCCATTGTCACTAAGCCCATGCCATTATTTGGATAGTTTAGGATGAAAGCAGTTCTTCCATTCAAGTTCTGGACTCCAACTCCCATTTCAGTGTTTATTTCCTATATCCTTTGTTAGTTCAGAAAAATCTCTGTCTGTGTTATTTTATAACACCTAAATATATATTTCCTGGTCCTTTGTCTAAGTGTCCTGCCAGTGAGGGGGTCTGAGTTGCAAGAGATCCCAGGAAAGAAGAAGCGAGGGCCTGCAGACCACTCCACCCGGACTTTGCTCTTGCTGAGTTGCTCACTGCAGACTTGCAGGGAAGAATCAGCTGCAGAGGTCATTCATGGCATACCTTCTTACAAAGGGAACTAACAACTGCATGGTCTGGATTCAGCATGGTAGCTTAAAGGCTCACCTATCGAAGGGAGATGGGGTACTACATGAAGGAAGGATTTAGTCTGCCCTGGAAAGCGGGAAAATCGGACGGCATCTGCAGAGCCGTGGCTGGCAAATACTGCATCTCCATCATGCTTTCCAATGGAAGAAGAAGAAGTGCTCTACTTGAATACGGCTTTCATCCTGAGAAGCACGCCCCAGTTTCTCTAGCCTTCCATGAGATGCTGCAGTGAAAGCGTTTCGCACATTGTGATGCACAGGGCAAAGGAACTAACTCTAGTATTACATAATATTTCATTACACTTAAAATCCTTCTTTAAAAGTGATCTTGACCAAGTCTATGTGCCTCTACATGTTGTTTTCAGTGAAAGCCAAAGAATGGGAGCGCATGGGGCTGACTCCGTTGGAGTGCCTGCAGGGAGGCCAAAGATATGACTCTGTGATCATCATCATCTTCATAAAAAGAGAGATGTGGGGGGTGGAATGGGCCCAGCCTCCTGTGCATCTCACTGGGAGAAAGTGCAAAGGCAAAGATCTTTATATGTCCGCAGGTTCTCACATGCCTTTCATGTTTTACCAGCACCCAGGTCCCAGGCATATTGATGGAGCGGCCATGTCTCAGGAGCATTTCTGGAAAGTATCCGGTCTTGAGGTGGGTTGCTATTGGCCTGTGAGGAGACAGGCATCATAAGAGCATGTATGAAATGTCAGGGAAACTAAAAACCAGTGAGCATTTTCAAGAAATAAAGGGCAGAGAAGTGGATCTCCGAGACTTCTAGTTATGTAGATTTATAACTAGGATTCCCAGCCACACTGCAGCTGAATGAGAATTATCCTACCAAAAAGAGTATTATTCTCGAGAGGGGACAGAATGATGAAATACTCGCAAAATAAGTTGGGGATGCTATAATTATGTTTATGGATTAGGCTAGAGTAATATTTATAAAGAAGTCTCACGAATAATTTTCTCTAGATATGCATTTCTCTAATCTGCAGAGTGTTGTGGCCCTTGTCCATCGAGCAGCAGACTCCCCCTTTCCTTGGACTAACCACTGCCATGTGAACAGGGGGCTTGCATGGAATTCATTCTCATGCTATTAGGAAAGACGGGTAAAGGGACCATCAAAGAAGAGGGCATTCAATTATCCCAATCACTTTGCTTTTCTGTACTGTGAGTGAAATAACAAATTTAATTATCAAACTGAAAAAAAATACCAATTGCCATCCCTTTCCTAAGTGGAAAGTAATTACTAGAGTCAAACAAATCCACAAATGCCTCAATTTTAAAATAGGCACCTTGGGAATAAACTGTCTTACTACAGCTCAGATTCTCTCCCTCGCCCTCTGTGCCTATTTGCTATTCATCATTCCAGAAGAATCCAGATAATTTCATAGAAAAGAAATATAGACATAAATATGCCCTCAGGGATATCACACTCGATACAAAGAGCTCCCATGTCACGGGCCCAGACTTGGCTTTCTGAGTAAGCATCACTATAGATAGATGTCCGGGGGCATTCTGAGCCTGTGTCCTCTCTCCCTGGGCTTGAACCCAAGACCAGCTTGGCCTCAGCCCTCCCTGTTTGTCGCTGGAGGCATGGCTCCACACTCCACATTAGTTGGGATCTCCTCCATGTCCATGTTGGGAACCACCAGGAACAACGGCCTCTGTTTCTGATACCGTTCTCAGGCGGGCCTCACAGGTGCTAGTCTGTCAACTGTTCTCTGCCCTCTCCTGCCCAGCAGATCTCTACCCACCCAACACTGGGACTCATCCTTACACTTCTAGTAACTAATGCCTGGGTTATAACAATGAACTTTTTTTTTTTGGAGAAAAATATTTCTTAAAAGTTACTTCAAAATTATCCAACTATTGGTTTCTGGTATACTAAAGTTCATCAGGACACACCAAAATGAAGTGTGTCTACCCTTACAGATGGGTCACTGTGTAAAGACAGACCAGTTAGGGTGCAGTGTAGCAATGAGGAAGCACACAACTTTCCTCTAGTTCTTAAATGCTTCCTTCTTCCCACTATCATGATCCAAATTCTGCTTGACAAATTTAGCTGGACCAGAGGATGTACACTGGTCAGATTGGAGCCAGAAACATGGGGAATCCAGGACAGATGATCCCTTCAGGACCAGTGATGATACCGGGAGGGTAGGTTGGGTAGAAAGAGGGGACCAATGATAAGGATCTACATCTAACCTCCTCTCTGGGATATGGACAATAGGGAAGTGGGTGAAGGAAGACACTGGACAGCGTAGGACATGACAAAACAATACTAATTTATAAATTATCATGGGTTCATTAGGGATGGGGGAGCAGGAAGGGAGGGGGGAATGAGGAGTTGATGCCAAGGGCTTAAATAGAAAGCAAATGTTTTGAGAATGATGAGGGCAACAGATGTATAAATGGGCTTAACAATGGATGGATGGATGGATGGATGGATGGATGGATGGATGAATGGTGATAAGAGTTGTATGAGCTCCCAATAAAGTGATATTTTTTAATGATGTATGTCTTAGCTCAAAAGGTAAGAGCATGTTAAATGGGAAGCGGGTGTCTGGTTCAGAGAGACCCTTCACTGGGGCAGGGACCTTGCAATCAAGCTTCACACAGTGCCTAGACCAGGTTCTTTCTCAAATGTAACACACTCTAGGAGCCAAACAGTCTCTTCGCCAATTTATTGCTCCAGAATTCACACATATCAATAGTGAGTCAAGAGAAATGGGCAAGAGGGCAGTGGTCAGCAAACTGTATGTGTTAGTCCAGGTAGACAATAGAAACAAATTAATAAACATGCATATGTATATAAGGGTGAGGCTTATATACACGAGGAATGGAACCTTAGAAAGTACCCCAATCCAGTCCAGTCCAAGTTCATAAGTCAGATATAGGCCCATTTGTCTGATACAAATCCATAAGTCCTCTTCAGATTCACAAGGCACATGCAATGATGCCAGAACAATCACCGGCCAGTGGATGCAGAGTGCTGTGTATTCATGGTTGCAGAAGCATCTCAGCACTGGCAGGGACCTCTCTGTAGCTTTTCAAGAATCTCATTACTGGCAGGAATCTCTATGTAGCTTTTCTGACTTCAAAGATTTGGTTCCATTAGGTTAAGTCCACTTGGCTTCTCCTCTGGCTCCTCCAGTTCCCAGGACTCAGGGTCTATCAACATGCTGCCATGCTGTCTTGTCAGTCAAGATTTTCCAGGGGATTGAGCCATAAGTCTCTCACCTCCCGGGGGGGAAACACAACCAGATCTTCCAGACTCCTAGAGAGAAAGCCACACCCACACAGAGATCTCATTGGCTATCTCCAGATTGACAGGCTAGACTCCACCCCTACACTCCCAATCATGAAATTTGACATCAGAGTACATGACTGCCACACTGCAGCTTGTGAGTCATCTGCGACTTTGTCAGTGTGAATGTGTGCCTCTGAAGTAACATTGAAAACATTTGAAGGTTACTATTTCAGATCATGGTGATTTCATGATTTCATTTGTTTGGGAAAACATATTTAAGGCTCTTGAGTGATTTTAAAGTTCTGAGGAGGGACAGCCCTTGTCATGAACTTCCTTATTGTTGGCAGCCATTTGCTTTTCATGCTGACTCCATTTTGTATGCTCTATTCCAGAGGTTCTCAACCTTCCTCGTGCCACCACCCTTTCATATAACTCCTTGGGTTGTGGTGACCCCCAACCATTAAAATTATTTTCATTGCTAATTCATCACTGTCATTTGGCTACTGTTATGAATCATGTAAACATCTCATATGCAGGATGCATTATTTTACAAACTTAACATAATTAAAGCATAGTGACTGATCACAAAACAATATATAATTCCATATTGTGAAATATTTATTTCTAATGACAAATAAAAGAAATTTTGTCTTGAAGCACGGTGCAGCACGGGTAACAGTCTTCATGCCAGGTACTCATATGTGGGCATATCTGCACGTGGGCAGAGCTGCCTGAGAGATGAAGGAACAGTGTCTGGGTTCCTAAGACCATGGTCTTAGGCTGACGCCCCAAAGGGGTTGCGACCCACAGGCTGAGAGTAGCTGAAAGAGGTTATTCAGTTAGGAAGATTCCATCAGTGTATTTCATCCAGACAAGGCGATCCTTGCAAGGTGTAGAAAGACTTTAAAAGTGGAATAGTTGAGAACTTGTACTGCAATACATTAATAAGTTCAATGTAGTAATGTTTAAGTGAAATGATGAGTATTGGACTTTAAAGAAGGTACTATATGAAGAAGAAAATGTGTCCAAACAATCTTTCTACTTTATATGCCACTTTTCCAACAGTCTTATTCACATATATAATCCACTGGTTCGATCACATGCAGAAGAGTTGTATAGTCATCACCACACTGAGTTTTCCCTTCATCTTATGTACAAGGTGGAAGCCAGGCTGAGCTCTCTTTGTTGGGCCCACAGCTGACACCATTTTGACATCATGCAGCTGGGCGGCAAGCCTGTGGCCAGCAAGTCTCTCCGTGCCGCTTCTGCAAAAGCATGTGCTCACTTAAAGTCTTGGTGTCACCTCTGGGGACTATCTGCAGTATTTCCATTTTTCTCATTGACTACTTACTCACTCCTTGCCATCAAGGCTATTACAACTTGTACAAGACAAGGTGGCGTTGCTCCTGTGGATTTCCAAGACTGTTTATCTTTAGGGGGGTAAAGCCACATCTTTTCCCAGCCGCTGCGGGTTTCAAACTGACTTGGCTGTTAGGAGCCCAGCATGCCTCCAGGGTTCCTTTACGGACTTTGGTGTAGTTTCTATGCAGTGGGAAACCAAGAGATCCGTGTGACTCACGGTAGCATGATACTTGCTCGATTTCAGGTCTGTGTGGAAGGAACCCAGCCCCAGAGTCTCCGAGGTACGCCTGTACTTCTTTGTACGCGTGAAGTCTCCACTCTCTGGAGTCCTCCGCCTTCCAGCGCCGTGCACACCAAGCAGCGGCCGAGTGCGAGGAGAGACTCTGCAGAGCGCAGCGGTAGCCCCTGGACACTGAGCCCCTTGTGTCATTCTGTGCACCTTGGAGGAAAAGGGGCAGGACACGGAAAGACAGCAAAACTTAGTGGAGGGGGCAGGAGAACGGGAGTCTATGAACCAGCCACTAGAAGGGAAGCTACAGTGACCTCGTGGCTGGGGGTCAGCAAACAGCCACCGGCAGTGTCTTTGAAGGAAGGCTTGGGGGACCTTGACGCGGTGTGCATTTCCTCATGAAGGCTGTTGTTTTTATTGTTGACTGGATTCTGACTCATGGCGATCCTCTAGGACAGAGAACTGACCCAGAGGGTTTCCTAGGTTGTGAACTTTAGAGGAACAAATCTCGGGAGCCCTCCTCCCACAAGTCTTTGGTGGGTTTGAACCATCAACCTCTTGGTTAGTTGCGGAGTACTTAAGCACTGCACCACTGGGTTCCTCGTAAACAGAAGCAGACGTGGGAAATCCCCACCAACAGTAGTGTAGCGCAGGCAATGCTTCTTAGGCAGAACCGGCGAGCAATCTCAGGACCATGTGCTATTAATGGGACCCCAGTGTGTGCTTTCCATTTCCTCATCTGTAAAATGCTGACAACAAGAGCATCTTTCTCATGCAAGGTTTCTTTGTGGACTGAAGGGCTCAATACCTACATAAAAATGTCTAGCACATATAAAACACTCAGTAAACAGGAGCATTAAGTTATAATCATTAATGTTACCACCAATCCGAGCCAGGTCATCTGCATGTGATATATTTACACAAGTGACAGCATGGGTTAGGTGTTTCTTTAGCACTCATTAGGGATAGACATGCCCCCTTGGGTACAGGATTTAATGGAACGTGTTATGCAGAAATGCACAGATTGTGCAAATTGGTACCATAACAGAGTAGGGTAAGCTCTCTGTGACTTGAAAAGAGCAAATGCAGGGCCCTAAAACACACCTGTGAGATCATTGAACAGTTCCTCTCAGAAGAACCACCAGCAGAGTTGATAAATCCAGCGTGCAGTAAAGCACTGATAAAACACATAACTATCCTCTAGTTCTTTAATATCCCGTCCCCTTACTATTAAGGTTTTTATTTGTTTTACCTTAATAATCATATTAGATTGGGGTATGTGCATTTATATGTTTGAACATGAGAGTACATGAAAGCCAAGATATATAATCCTTCAGAAACAGTAACAGAAGTAATGGTCCCTGAGGGTACAGGAAGGGGGGGGGAGGCGATATCACTGATGACTGTATAGTCCCACTTGATTGGATCAAACAATAGAATTGTATCTGAATGGATATATTGGATTGTGTAAGATATGGTTAAAAAAAAGCAACAACTATCATAGGGAACAAAAGGATTCCTGGGGGACAGGGTTGGGGAGGAATGAGATTAAGGCAAGCTGATAGCAAGGAGTTGAAGAAGAAAGAAACTGTTTTCAAACTGATTATGGTAGCAATTGTACAATCCTGCTTGATGTGATTGAACTATGAAATTTTATTTGTAAGTGTTTCCAATAAAATGATTAATTATGACCTTTCTGGAGTATGAACAGCGGGGAAGGGGGTGAAGGGACACATAGGACAGAGTATGATATGCAAAAGTAATAACAATTTATAAATTATTAAGGGTTCTTGGGGGGGGGGAGTGTGGAAGGAGGGGAAGTATGGATAGCTGGTACTGGGGACCTAAGTGAAGGGAGGATGATGATGGCAACAGGTGTACAAATGTGACATGCACACAATTGACATATGTATTCTTAGTGATGGGAGTTGTATGAGTCCCCAATAAAATGATTTATTAAAAAATGTAATTTATGTCTTAAACCATCAACACATGAATATTATATGACACTAGGACTTAGATATGTTCATCATTTAAATTCCAAAGCAATTCTTAAGTTGCACAAAGCTAGTACCAAGGAGCTCTGCTGGTTCAACAGCTAAGGGACAGCCTGCAAACGAGAGATGGGAGTTGAACCCACCAGTGGCTGCACAAGAGAGAGCTCTGGTCATCTGCTCCCATAAAGATAACTGGCTAGAAAATCCCATGAGGTAGTTTGCTGTGTCAATGGGAACTTTATAAATCAAAATCATACAGCACCTAACCACAGCCATTTGTCATAGTTGTTAGCTGCTGTCCAATTCACTTGACTCATGATGACCCAATGTGCACAGAATAGAATTGCCTTATAGAATTTGCAAGACTGTGAACCTGCTGAAACAGATTGGCAGAGCAGTCTGCTGAAGGAACACTGGATGGGTTCACACAGCCAACCTTTTGACCAGTCGTTGAGTGTCTGTATTTAAAATGTCAAAGGACTAAGATCCAGATATGTTTATGTGAAAACCTCATTTGATACTCAACAGGGGGGTGTCAGTCAGAGGGTTTTCAGAGAGGCATCCAGAATTTTCCTATCTTCCCAAATTATTTTCATGAAAAAATTCGTCTGAGTCTCCGTGGCATAGTGGTTGTGTGCGGGACTGCGGCCCACTGGGATGGAGGCTCAATTCCAGCACCAGCTCCACAGGAGCAAAGGGTGGGCCTCCTACTCCCACCCCCAGAGGGCAGTGATGCCAAAAAAAAAAAAACCAAAAAAAGAAAAAGCTCATGTTTTTACCACAACGCCAAATCTAAGCCTATTGCCATAATGACCCTGTAGATCAAAGAACTGCTCACTTGGGTTTCTGAGGCTGTGAATCTGTATGGGAGCCGGACAGCTCGTCTTTCTCCCATGAGTATGGTGACTTCTAACTGCTGACCCCAAATTATATGAAAGATTACCTACACTCTCCAACAATTAAAAGGCAGTTTTCTGGATCCAGGCCCATGGTCTCACTGTCTTCCGATTCCAATTCAGAATGACCCTATAGGAGACCCAAGTCTCCATAAGAAGATCTCAGGTCAAAGAATTGCTCAAGGTTCTTGATGATTGTTGGTGTGAGTTGCCATGGAGTTCACGCTGTCTCTGGGAGGCCTTAGGTATGACAGAACAGATGGTTCCTGAAACTGCACCATATCTTTGATGTGTTTGAGCCCGTTGCTGAGGCTATCAAGGCTAATCCACCTCAGGGAGGTTTGCTTTGTTTTGTTGACCCTCAACTTTACCAACTGTAATGCCCTTTTCTAGCCATGTATCTTCCCACCAAAAAACGTGAGATAAAGTTTCTGTACTTCTAAGGAGCATTCTGATCTCTTTTCTTCTAAGACCGAACTAATGAGACAGCAGGCATATTCTATCAACAGCGTAGCTTTCACAGTCCCCTGTGGCCTTTGAAAGTAGAGACCCTGGTGTTTCAACTCAAGACACTATACTAAAACGGCTAACCCAGGTTGGAGAAAATGCCAACTCATCATGGTCTGAGAAGAAACTTTCCATTTTATCAGAAAACTTAAATTTCTTTTTTACTTTTCATTTTTAACTTTAACAGTTGTATTGGTATCTATATCATACAAAACAGTTCAAGTATATTAAAGTGAGTTGGACAATCATCACCACAATCAAGTTCGGAACATTTTCTTCTCGTACACTTTGTTATGAATTCATTTACTCCAGCTTTCCTTGTGAAACTTCCCTAGGAAATTATTAATCCAGTTACCATCTCTATAGATTTATCTATCCTGAATTTCTTTCTTTTAAATCATTTTATTGGGGACTTGTACAGCTAGTTCCACACTCCATCCATCCCTCCATTGTGTCAAGCATGTTTGTACATTTATTGCTCTCATCATTCTCAAAGTGAGGAGCTGACAGCAAGGGCTCAAGCAGAAAGAAAAGTAACTTTCAAACAGATGTTGTTCTTCAGTATCTTTAAGATTCTATCAAACTGGCTACATTGGGTGACATTTGCCACTTTCTAGCCTACTTGGTTCTATCTGTTTAAGAAGGAAAGGGACAAGTTGGCTTTGTCACAAACTCGGCATGCCAACATTCATCAAGCAAGCCCCTCAATAAGTGGATATAGCTTACAAAATTCAGATACCATCTATCAACTTATGACTTGGAATCGACTCAGTGGCATTAAGTTGTTTCCCTATTTTTAACAGAGCACATAAAGAACCCGGCTGACATTGTTGGGTAAATGTTGGACTGCTAACCACTAGATCAAATAGAGAAAGATGAAGCTATCTGCTCCCGTGAGGTTTACAGCCTTGGAAAACCTATATAGCAGCTGTGTTAGGATTCTCTAGAGAAACAAACCAGGATACATGATTGTATATACTCCTCTATAAGCTGAGTCTGGGGTTTTTTTTTGTTTTCTTGTTTTAAATCATTTTATTAGGGACTCATACAACTCTTATCATGATCAATACATTCACCCATTGTATGTAGACCATACATGATCCCTGGGTTGACTCAGCCCACAGGCAGTGTAGCACACAGTTAAAGCAAAGAACTAGCTCAAGCAGCTGCATACTGGTTGGATTACCAGGGAGAAAAAGAAAAGGAGACTGGCCTTGAGAAGCGTTTATCTTGGTTGCCCTCCAAACAGGCTGCAACCTGATTAAACTCCACCCATATGTTCCTACGGAAGCCTTGTTGATACCATAAGCCTAACTATCACAGAAGTATTTGGCTAAGTGGGCAATTCCATCCCCTGGGCATAGGGAGACTCTGGAATAACCTGGTGGGAGGCTGAAAAGCAAACATCTATACTTTATCCTTGATTCTGGGCTACAGTATAAAAGCTTTCCATTGTCAGGAGGTGCTGAGAGGGTTGAGGTTTTTTAGAGGACATACATAGGTAAAGTGCATAGCAAAATATATCCAAATAGTGTGTGAACAAAATCAAGTCTTTTAAAGCAAGTTTTTCATTGTTTCCTGGTGTGGTGGGTACACATCGGGCTGCTAAGGTCAAGGTAAGCATTTGAAACAAGCAGCCACTCTGTGTGACAGACAGGACTTTCTACTCCCCTGAAGAATTCTTCTCAGAGATCCACGGGGGCAGTTTATACCCTGCCCTACAGGATCACTGAGTCAGCATTGACTCAATGGCAACATTTTCATGGCTTTGCCCTTTAATAAATAGATAATTTACGAATCCAAGGCTTATTGTGAATTGCCAAAGTATTCAATATCCCTCATGAAGTAAAAGACACTCTAAAGAAAACCACAGCTTTACTCAAAACATAAAACATTAATGCATTCAGCTATACAGGCTTTTCACATCCTTTCCGTGATGAAAGTTGCCTGATCCTGACAACTTGTCAAAGGTCCAAGTTAGAGGAAGTTATATAGAATTGTGGTCTGGCACTCTGTCAGCAAATGCCAAAGCTTCTTTATGAAGATGAAACATTTTTAATCTTCAGAGCAAGCACTTTCCAAATGCCTTGCCATACATTCTGGAAATGGCAAAATTTATACTGTTTGCATTCTCCATGAAGTAAACAGAAAGACACAGCTGAGAAGGCGTGGCCTTTGGCCATCTCTATGCAGACTGCAGAAAGAAAAAAATCGTGTTCCAAATCCTGTTGTCAAGTCAAAGGCCATGGTTAGAAATCATGAAGGAGATGATGCTTCTGTCCTTGGACCAGAATCATTTTGAGATGATGGCTCCTCTCCCAGCAGGAGCCCTGCATCTGTGTGAACAGAGTATGGTGGTGCAGCGATGGCTTGGCATTAAACTTGGATTTTTGTTATGGTTACTTGTTGGGCTGCAAACCTCAAGGTCAGCTGTTCGAAACCTTCAAAGATGGGACTTTCTGCTCCCAGAAAAAAGTTAGTCTCAGAACCCTCACAGGGACTGTTTGGCCCTGTTCCACAGGGTCTCAATGAGTTGGCATTGATGACAGTGAGTTTGATTTTTGTGTTGCTTTGTTTTAGGTTCACAGAAAAGCAAAAGGAGCATGGACTCCAGAAGGCAATAACCACACTCAGTGTGGAACACAACTCTCCACGTGCTTGACACTGTTCCAAGGAGATGCTCTGATTTGATTGGAAGTATCTTTCATCCACACGATTTCTGAGGTTACATGTTCACTCTTGTAATATTTAACTCTTGGGGAGGCATCTCACAGAATCTTAAGCTAAGTGTTTCACAGAAAACACCGAGCCATCTGGAATCAGAATTACTGGGAGATAACAGGATACTGAGATGAAATCAATCCGAGGAGTATTTAGCTGAACAAAGTTCAGCAGGATTTCTGAGTCCTCAAGATGTACTTGGGTTGCCAGATGTGTACTGGGTGTCTGTATGCATTGTGAGCGCTATTGGTGGTGTATATGTGCTTTGTGAGTGTATGTTTTATAGGTTGCAGGTGTCACAAAGCTTCTGCTTTTTTGGGGGGGCATCACTGCCCTCTGCTGGGAATGGGAGGCCTAGCTTTGCTCCTGGAGAGATGCTGCTGGATTTGAACCGCCAAACCCATGGGCCGCAGTTCTGCACTCAACCACTATGCCACCAGGGCTCAGCCCAAAGCTTCTGCTTTTCAAGGGAAATATATACAGAGAATACATTGGAAAATCTTGCTTATTTCGCTTCATTTAACTCTTTAGATTTACTTATTCAGCTGTATTTTTATTTTCTTCATTTAAAAGGCAATCAATGTACTTGTGGACCAGACAAAACAGCTCCTTGTAACATAAGCATTCCTCATTTATCAGAAATTTTGCTCCATTTATGTTTATATGCATCATTTCAAAGCTTCTATTATACACATATATATCACATATGTATCACTTTAAAGCTTCTGCTAAATAAATACAGTTTCCTAGTAAGTCTGTTATCAACTTGAAAAGTGTTCAACTAGAAACTCAACACATTAGTTCTTAACAATAAAAATATAGTGAAATGTTTGTATATAATTTCTATGACTTAGTTATTTTGAAATTAATTTTCGATCTTTTAGTATATATAATTATATATTTTAAATATTTAATATGTTATTAGGTAATAATACAGTAATGTAACTCTAATATTATAATCAATTCCTTTCTTTTATTTTCTTTGCATATTTTCTCTGATTTGAACTTATAGTTTTTTTCAGTTACTCTGAACAAATAGCTGAGAAAATATTCTAGCTTATAACCATGATAATTTTGCCTAACTCCAAAAATAATCATCCAATACCTATTTTCCATCCATCAGCTAACATCATGGCTCCTAAATTGGTGTTCTAACAAGATTTAAAACTCATTTCTAATATTTCAAAAGCTAATGGAAATTTCATTAACTATAACACCCAATGTCATTGCTTTTAGGCAAATTGCATCAATTATAATCCTTCTATTAAGAATAATTATCTAAAGCTTAAGCTGTGTAGCAGTTTAATTAGAAATGGGAAGATGAGTTATAAATTTAGTAAATATGATAGACAAAGTTCTTTAAAATGTGAAGCAAAAAAACCTCGAGTCAAATAGAGAAAAATATGAAGAAAATTAAAATGTCTAGAACTATGGTTCTAAAACATTCAAGCTCTACTGACACTGAAAAACATGTATCTTATTTACAATTTTTAAGAAATGTATATGTGATACTTGTATAATGTTGTCAATTTGAGAGGATTAAGAGTGAACGGGTGGAGCTTAGGTTGTCAATCAGATGGCAGCTTGATGACCTCACTTGGAAGCACTAAGGAGATAAATAGCTTGCTGAATGCAGGACACACACTCACTCACTGTGAGACATTTCCATTGACAAGACACAGAGCTGTGCTAGAGCTCTGGAGCCAGGGGAACCACACGGAGACTCCTGTCCATGCTGAGATGCTTACAATGCCACTGATCCACAAGCATTCCCACCCACTGGCCTGTGAACTTCCTGCATTGTGTCTTGCATGTGCTTCATGAGTCTGAAGAGGACTTTATAGATTGGTATCAGACATATGGACTAATATAGGACTTATGGACTTGATCTGGACTGGGCTGGGATGTTTTCTTAATGTACAATTACTCTTTATATAAAAACATGAGTCTCCCTGGATTTGTTTCTCTAGTCTGCCCAGACTGACACAGCACACATTTATAAGGGATTTCGGTGCATTATTTCATTCATTTCTCATCACCCTAAAATATGTTCTATTTTTACATAACAGGCTTGGAGAAATTAAATATTTGCCATCACTGAATAGCTAATATGTAGCAAAGCTGTGTCTTATATCAACCCTCTTATATACCACCCTGAAAAGGAAATTGCATCATTGTGATTGGTTACCCCTTCTCCCCCCACTTTCCCCTTCCCCTCCTAGTATCATTACTCTCATTATTGGTCCTGAGGGCTTTCTCTGTTCTGAATTCCCTGTGTTCTCAGCTCTTATTAAAAAGTGAATGAAGGTAGGCAGTTATTGGTGTGAAACTATATATATATATATATATATATATATATATATATATATATGGTTCATGGGGGAATAAGGGTGGGGGAGGGAGGGAAATGAGATGATACCAAGGGCTCAAGTAAAAGAAAGTGTCTTGAAAATGATGATGGCAACATATATACAAATGTGCTTGACACAATGGATGGCTATATGGATTGTGATAAGAGCTGTAAGAGCTCCCAAAAAAAAGATTTTAAAAGAAGACTAGGAGGAAGTTGTATCAATATTTTTCCATTGCCTTACAATAAATTATCAATAATTTAGCAGCTTAAAGGTCCCATTTATTTATCTCATAGTTTCCATGGGCCAGAAATGCAGGAATGGCTTATCTGACTCCTCTGTTCAGGACCTCACAAGGCTACAATCTAGGCATTAAATGGGGCTGCATTCCTTTCTGAAGCTCAGAGTCCAATTCTAAGCTGACGATTGGAAGTATTCATTTATTTTACAGTTGAAGTCTGTAAAACTAAAATGCAAATTTTCTCATCTTTGTTAGCTTTCAGTCAGGGGCCACTCTCAGATCACTATATGAAGAAGAATGCAAAGTTGGAATTGGAGAAAGACTTACTAACAACCTAAAATATGTAGATGACACAACCTTGCTTTCAAAAAGTGAAGAGAGCCCAAAGCAATTGCTGATGAATATCAAGGATCGTACCCTTCAGTATGCATTACAACTCAATGAACAGAAAACAAAAATCCTCACAATTGGACTAAGATGTAACATCATGAGAAATGGGGAAAAAAAGATTAATGTTGTCAAAAAAAAAAAAGATTAATGTTGTCAAGGATCTCACCTTGCTTGGATTCGCAATCATTGCTCAAGAAAGCAGGAGTCAAGAGATCAAATGATATATTGCATTGGTTAGATCTGCTGCACAGACCTCTATATAATGTTGAATAGCACGGATGCTGCTTTGAAAACAAAGGTGAGCCTGACTCAAGCCATGATATTTTCAGTTGCCTCATATGCATGTGAAAGTTGGTCATTGAATAAGGAAGACCTATGAAGAACTGATGCATCTGAATGATGATGCTGGCAATGAGTATTGAAAGTGCCGGGAACTGCAAATCTGTCTCTGAAAAAGCACAGCCAGAATGCTCCTTAGAAGTAATGAGGGTGAGATTTTTATCTCATCTACTTTGGACATGCTATCATGATCCAGTCTCTAAAGGAGACAATGCTTGGTAACCAAAGGGACAGTGAAACTTGATCACTGTTTGTACATGGGGTCACTCTGAGTCAGAACTGAAAACAACCCAATGAAAACTCACAGTTCCTTGCCACCAGGCCTTCCCCCAAATGCTCTCAAACAGAGCAGACTCCTTCTGCAGAGCCATAAGAAATAGGCTTCTCTCCACTCTTCTATGATAGAGTCTTATGTCCGTAACGGTGGCAGAAACTATCCCCTTGCAATGATCATATTCTATTAACAAGAAACAACGCTAACACTCTACCATCACTCAAATGTAAGGAAGCAGATAAAGGAATAGCTTGATCATCTTAGAATTCTGCCTGCCACTGGGACTAATGTTCCGTCCTAATTGTTTTGTTTACTTAACCATTATCTTCTACATGTCAACATTACTTCAGAACATTAAAGCGTTGGAGTTCACTATAACTCATATGTCTAGCAGCAACAGAAATCAAATGACAGCTTTAAATAAACAATATGGGGCCCCTGTTTTCTAAGTATCACAAGTTTTGTGCTGATAGTAAACCTGTGATTTCACTTTTGAATAATTTGGCATTAGAAAAAAATCTCAGGGAGTGAAAAATATTTAGCACTCATAGCCATACTGAGACTTTGGTGTACTAATTCAGCACTATGTCAGCATCTCCATCAACCACCAATGCCAAGGCCTTTTAGATTCTAGATAGACTTGAAATTCAGAACATTGTGATTTGATGTAGAATGAGATACATGCTAAGAAAAATAGTCCAGGGCCTCTTTCACAGAGAACTAGAGTTTGGGGTCTGGGCAGTTTAAAGCTGGAGTTGCCATTTTCTGAGATGTGGAATCTGGCATTCAAGTTAAGTCATTAAGAATTTAACTTAGGGGCGGAGCCCCGGTGGCGTAGTGGTTGTGCGCGGGACTGCGGTCCACTGGGATGGAGGTTTGATTCCAGCTCCGTGGAGCAAAGGCTGGGCCTCCTACTCGCACCACCTGAGGGCAGTGATGCCCCCCCCCCAAAAAAAAAAGAATTTAACTTAAGACATATTATTTAATATGCTTATTAGTCACCTAAATGGAGATGTCACATAGACAGTTGGACAAGTGTGTAGACTTCAAGTCAGAGTGTAAGCTAAAGATGAAATGTAAGAGTGACTGATATTTGAGGCCATAATCATGGATGTGAATACCTGAGAAGTAAATGAAGATAAAGGTGAGAGGAGACCTGAAGACCAAGATCTACGGATGTTGGACTGTGTTCTGAAACATATTCAACTGTTAGAGATTAGAGTCTTGAAGAGATTTCCATCAAAAAGACTTTGCAGATTCTTAGGAAGTAAACCACCATAGCCTGATAAACCAACAGCCCAGTGAAAGAAACTATTTAAGAAAGAATTGGTGAGATACTAGATGATGTTAAAAATGATTAATTTAGGGCTGAGCCCCGGTGGCGTAAGTGGTTGAGTGCGGGACTGCGGCCCGCAGGCTTAGGAGTTCAAATCCAGTGGCGGCTCTCAGGAGCAGCACTGGGTAGCACCCACGACCACCAGAGGCAGTGATGCCCCCCCAAAAAAAATTAATTTAGCTTCTCATGTTGCAGAAATATAATGATATAATGTTGCATCAAAAATTTAAGGGACTGCAGCAAAAGAGCAACCAAATAGCACACACAGGTGGGACTCTGCAGAAACCAGTGCAGAGGGTCTGTGAAGAGGGACTTCTCAGTTTACAAAGCACAGATGAAGTGGATTCATGTAGACAAAAACAACCTCTCGGGTTTATTGGGAACAGGAAGAGGAGAGGAGTTGGGGAGCAAACAATGAATGCAGAAGAAGGGGGGGATTAGAACCGATTGTGATGATGAATATGCAACTCTTTTAAAAAGAGATTTAACTATGGAAGTATATGATATGTGAATGCTACATCAAGAAAACTTCTAAGAGAAAGAAGGAAGGAGAGAGAGAGAGAGAGAGAGAGAGAGAGAGAGTAACTAAATGACTTACCAGGGGGTATCCCAAAAAAACTGGAAAAACAAGTCATGCATTAAAAGAACAGCTCTGAAGCAACCCTGTCTTTTTCCCCAAGGTTATTACTGGTGACAAGACATGGTGCTATCCTTATCACCTCGAAACCAAACATCAATCAAGCTAGTGGAAGACCCTATCATCACCTTGTCCCTCAAAAGCTTGTCAAATGAAATCAAAAGACCAAGATGCTGCTCATTTGGGTTTTTTTTTTTATGTAAGGGGGATAGTGCATTTGGAGTTGATTCTTCCAGGTCATATGTGATGGGAAAGCTTGTGTGCCAACATGACCAAAGAAGATGGGTAGATCTGTTGTGACAACATGGTCAACGAACACACGAGATCAACTGAAGGATGAAGATAGGGAAGGCTCAGCAAGCCCCACCCTTGCCCTCTTGCTCTTAGATCTTCGGACCACACAGCTGCCTTGTTCGTCCTGTACCTCGACCTCCAAGCAACACTACCGGTGGAACACCTAATTGTAGACTGTGTAGCTGTGAGTTGAGGTTCCTTCAAGCCCTGCTTCGCCACGCTCCAGGCATATACATTTCTTGCGCTGGGACTGTAGGACTCTGTCATCTGACTGACTGTTGGTGACCTGCTTTACTGTTTGTTGCCTGTGGCTGGATAGCCTGAATTGCTCTACAGAGGACTACTCAGTGGCCTCAAGACTTGAAGGACTGTCAGTGCACTAGCTGTCTCACGCAAGTGAGTTGCACTGAGCAATTTGTACCGCTTTATAGAGTAATTAATTATTTATTATCTTATATATTCTTTTGTCTATATAAATATATAAAGAGAATTACTAGTGTCCTGGTTTTGTTTCTCTAGAGAACCCTGTCTAACACATCCTACTATTATCAGACATTCTATTTAGAGAGTCTGAAAAGATTGCACAACTGTGTGTGAAAAAAAATTGTGGCAGATGGGACTGGTTTTGCCACCATAGCAATGCACCTGCTCACATAACCATCTCAGTACATCAGTTTGGGGCAAAAAATAAGCACGCCTCTCTTGTCCCACATACTTGACTCAACTGACCTTAGTCTATGCAACTTCTTTTTGTTTCCATGAATGAAGAGGAACAAAAGGACAGTGATTTGACTATGTCGAAGTAGAAGAAAAATACAAGGGGGGCTCCTGCCAGCCACCCATACAAGTGAATTTGAAAAATGTTTCTAAGAATGGAATAGCAGATTTGACAAATGTATTAAGCATAAGAGTACACTGAAGGTAGTAAGGTTTTGTAAAAATATAATAATAATAATACCTAGCTTTGAAAAAAGTTACATGTTTTTTGAGGGTTTGGGGGTTTTTGGGGGGTGCCTCCACATATGGCTATCATGTGTGAAGGAGGAAGAATTTTTGCTTAGGGAGCAGTAAGCTTATGTTAATGGTAGTGGAATATTTGGAAAAAATTATCAATAAAGGTAGTACAACATGAAGAGTATTAAAAACAATACTGAATTATACATGTAGAAGTTGTTGAGTTGGAGAATGTCTTGTTTTGTCTATTGTTGCCTTAATAAAAAAAATACATGAATAAAAATGAGTACAAGGAAGAAAAAAAAGTTCTCAAATTAATTGTGGTGATGATTGTATAATTTTCTTGATATGATTGCACTATGGGATTGTAGGATATGTGGATGAAGTGCTGATAAAAACTGTTTAAACAAAACCAGGACTCCAGATTGTAGGCAGCAAAAAAAATCAACTTTTCTTTTAAATACATTAGTCATAGAAAAAAAAGTTTGTGAAGAAGTATAGCAATGAGCATAGGTTTTAGTTCTGAAGTTTTACTTTAGGATGACAATTTGTCTCCTACTTTTAGTTCTTAGTTCATTATATGATTCATTTAATGTAGAATAATTATATGTGGAATGTGAAGATATCTTAAAAGCAAAGACTTTGCATTCTGTGTTTTACAAATAAAATGGCATCATAACACTTGAAATGTCATTAAGCAAGGACAGTAAGACCTCTCAAAATATTGTGCAATTAAATTTGGGGGATCAGCACCATTGTTCTCTCTTTTCCAAAAGAGAAAAAAAATTCTTGAGAATTTTTTTTGTGGGGGAGGGCATCACTGCCACTGTATAGAGTGGGAGGGAAAATTGCAGTCCCGCACTCAACCACTTACACCACCGGGGCTCAGCCCTTCTTGAGAATTTTTTAATGATCTCTTCCCAGAAACAAGCAGTGTAGTTGAAATTGCATCTGATTCTTGCTATTCACTTAAATGATCCCCTCTATAGAAATGTAGAAGTTTGGTTTCCACTTTCAAATGTTAGGATTTCAGCATAAGTAAATAAAAACTCGCTGCCAAATGCACTGCACTGAGTGGCTGCCAACTCATACGGACCCCATAGGACAGAGCTGAACTGTTTCTGAGAGAGCCTGAGACTTCACGTCTTTACAGATTCGAAAACCCGCACCTTCTTCCACGGAAGAGCTAGTGGTTTCTAACTGCTGACTTTATAATTAGCAGCCCAACACATAACCCACTACACCACACAGGTACAAATATTCTCTGTCAAATGTACATACCTTCATTCTGCTCTCTCCACATCTCTTCAGCCTGCATGCCTATCATGTGTCCACATATAGGTCACTGCTACTGCAGAATCACATGTATAACAGTAATCACTTCTGCTGTTTTTAACCTTTGCACGCCTTCCAGTAGTATCTTCTGCCTCCATGATAGTCTGCTGACCTCCCTCGTGTTGTATAATCCTTCTCCTTCTGCCAAGTTAGCATGTGTCTACTCTCTAATTCAAAATGTACTCTTCTTTCCCCTTACACCCAGGGTAACCATCAAATAGTTCTTTTAATGGGAAACTCTTTTCATGGATATGGTAGAACACACAGGGGGCAGAGTTACAAAAAAATAGAGATAACCAAGCACCTTGAGGGAATGATTCACTGGTCTGGAGGCTGGGGTCTACAGTCATCGGGAATACCAGGGTCAAGGCAATGTTTTACAATCGACTTTAGTGGGCAGCCTTTAAGTCTTACCGTTATTAAGCAGCCATCAAAGGTGCAACGATTGATCTCTTTCCATCGAGAGCAGTGGTTCTCAACCTTCCTAATGCCACAACCCTTTAATACAATTCCTTATGTGTGGTGACACCCCCAACCATAGTATTATTTTCATTGCTAGTTCATAACTGTAATTTTGTTACTGTTAACAATTGGGTCATTCGACCCACAAAGGGGTCATGACTCACAGGATGAGAACCACTGATCTAGAACAAAGAAGAGTGAAGGAAATTGAAGACACAATGGGACAATTAGTTCAATGTACAACTGGACCACATAGACAGCTACCACTACCAACTCCTCCACCAATGATCACATTATAAAGCCCTGTATAGAGTGGGAGGGAAAAATTGTGGAAGAAAATGAAAAATCATAAAAATGATCAGACCTACTCGTCAGAGAGACTGGTGGACTTAGTAACCCAGGACTCTTA
The DNA here is from genome assembly GCA_004026705.1 of Nesogale talazaci. Classification (NCBI taxonomy): domain Eukaryota; kingdom Metazoa; phylum Chordata; class Mammalia; order Afrosoricida; family Tenrecidae; genus Nesogale; species Nesogale talazaci. The sequence continues at coordinate 38,512 of PVJH01006132.1, forward strand.
GTAACCACTCGGGTCTGGAATTGAACTCACCAGCATGGTTCAGTGTGCAGTTAAACAATAGCCCAGTCTGTAACAGGAACGATAACACTAAGGATGAATGCACACTTTAAAATAATCAGGCCATTTGTGATCAAAGGGCAGAATTCATCCAAGAGGGAGTGTTTAGAAGTGTTAGGGAGAAAAGATGAATGGAAATGGAGAGTAGGAAGAAAAGATACATTAAGTGGAGATTACAATAATTGGTATGACATAAAATATGCATGCAACATTGAGTAGGAAACTGGTTTGCTCTTTACATCTTCACCCAATTCACAACAAAAAGTTAAAATTTAAGTTGTAAAGCAGAAATAAGTGTGGGTATATATATATATGTGTGTGTGTGTGTATGTATATAAACACATATACAACTCAAATTTACAAGGGGATTTAAAACTTTGGGGGAAGTTATATTATCAGCCAATTCCACTTTCCAAGAACTTTGGAGGGAGGTGTGTGCGCACATGCACACACACACACACACACACACACAGTTATCACTGTGACCTTGGAGAGCTCACTTAATAGATCCATCCCTGATTTTCTTGTCTGTGAAGTGAGATGGTTGGGCACACACACTCCTCCTACCCACTCACTGAGCTGGGAGCCTGAAAAGAGACCTCAGGAGTGATTCTTCAGCAGTCTTCTCCAGGTTCTGGTACCATTGACAGTAGCCAACACTACTGGGTTTGGGGGAGAGGGGAAGGCATTAAGCCAGTCATCTTGTTTTTAAATGCCCACAAGCAGCCACCCTGCCTCTGCAGATGGTCCCTGGGGGCACAGCTCCTCATTGGCAGAGCCAAGTTGGTGGTTACCAGGCAGGCCCCAGAAATGCAGGTCTAATTTCTGACGCTGGGAGCCACGTTACCCTGTTATTAGCCTGGACGAGCCAGCAGCCGGGTTGTGCTCTCCCCACCCTGAGGCCCTGCCTGGGCTTGTGCTGGAAGCCTCTTTGAACAGCTTTGAAAAACAACATTTGATGTCTCCCAAGACCACAAGCTATTGAAGACTGTCTGGACTCAGTGAGCCTCGTGTTTCTTCAAACACACAGCGCATCACGGACTTCGTAGCAAACACAGGAGAGGGGGAGGAGAAGAGGCTCCACAGCGGACGTGGCAAAGATGGTTATGAAAGTGCCAGGCAAGCCCTCTCTTACGAAATTATTCCTCGGGAAAACCCACACACAGCTTCAGCGCAAACACCACACGCTGACTTACTCTCCATCTGAGGAATGTGAAATGTCCGTCGTTCAATTTTGCTTCCACAGGCTAAACGCTGACTCCTCCCACTCGCTCCCTACCATAGAACAAGGCAATACGCAGACAGCGAGGACCTTGCCTTATCTAGGCGCTGCCCTAGGAACACATGATTAGCACCGGGAGAACGAGACTGTACCCATCATCGATAGCATGACCCACTCCTGGCAGACCTGGGACGAGGTGACCATTCTGTGCTCTGACGCTGCACTCCTCCCCTCTGTCAAAAGAGACTGGCTCCACCCACTCCCAGGGTGGCTGTGGGGATGCAGTGCAGAAAGTCCAGCAGCTTCTTGAGGCAACTGTGGGTTAGACTGGGGAGACTAGAGAAAATTCATAAACATGCATAAGCATAGAAGGGAGAGGTTTATATACAAGGGCAACTGAACATTGAGAAAACATCCCAGTCCAGTCCTGTCCAAGGTGATAAGTCAGATATCAGCCCACATGTCCGATACCAATCTATAAGTCCTCTTCAGACTCACAATGCACATGCAATGACAACAGGGCAATCACAGGCCAGTCGGTGTACAGCCTTGTGTATCCAGTGGCAGTAGGGCCATCTCAGCACTGGCAGGGGTCTCCTCGTGGCTCCTCCAGTTTCCAGAGCTCGGGCTCTATCAGCATGCTGCGACATGTCTTGTCAGTAGAGCGTCTCCGAGGAACTGACTGAGTGGGTCTCTCATCTCCAAAGGGGAAATAACGCCAGATTTCTCGGAAATCTCAGAAGAAAGTCAGGCCTACACAGAGCTCTCCTTGGCTATCTCCAGATCGACAGGCTAGACTCCACCCCTACACTCCCAATCCTGAAATTGACACAAGATTAGATAGCTGCCACAGACGGTTCATTGTGTGCCTACCCAAGGGGTGGTTTTGCGGCACAATTCTCACCTTCCGCACAAGAGACTTGACGCTGGCTCCCCCCCAGAGCTGCTCAAGCACAAACACGGCCGTCACCTGTCCGTAGAAGATAGTATGTTGTTATTCTGACAAGTCTTTCAGGCTCAAAGAGATGAGGAAGAATGATCAAGCCATCTACTCCCAAAAAACCAGGCACAGAAAACCCTGGCGACCCTGCCTAGCGTAAACTGTGAAGCCCTCAGCTGCTAACCCAGAGGCCAGAAGTTTGAATCCACCCCCAGGTGCCTCAGAAGAAAGGCCTGGCCATCTCCTTCCAAGAGATGAACACAACCAAACCCCGCTCACCGCTATCTAGTCGATGCCAACTCATAGGAGAGAACTGCCCCCTGTGGGTTTCCCAGGCTAATTCTTTATGGGAGCAGGGGCATCTAGAGCAGCTGGCGGTTTTGAGCTCCGCTCTGGGTTAACAGCGCAATGCGTAACCATTATGCCAGCAGACCTGCTCCCCAGAGATGACAGCCATTGAAAACCCTGCTCTGCATTGACACACATAAAGCCACCGCAAGTCAGAAAGAGCTCCAAGATGACTGTAAGAATGAAACCAACTCGGGTGCAATGGTTGTGTGCGGGTTGTGTGCCCTAGTGGTGTAATGGTTGTGTGCGGGATTGTGGCCCACGGAGTTGACAGTTCAAATCCAGCAGCCGCTCTCCAGGAGCAAGGCTGGGCTTCCTACTCCCACCAGGGCAGTGATGCAAGGGGCAGGGGTGGGGGGCAGAAAATGAAACCAACTCTATGTCACCAGAGAAAGAATTGGATCCATAGGAGCCCACGTGCTTTCTTGTGTCTCACAGCAGATGTTCTATGAATATTGCTTCCTCTTTCCTGCCACATGTCCCCAACACACACACACACACACACACACACACACACACACACTCCACCTTAAGAAGCTGACAAGCTCCAAGTTCCACTTTTCTCTCTTAAATTCTGTGGTTGCATAACAAGCCAGTGCGGCCCTCCTTCTGAGGGCTTTCCTGACTGATACCACCCTTTCTCTTTCTCATCTCCCCATCGAATTGCATTTTTCAGCACATGGGGATTCTGAACCAGTAAGCAATTCCCCTCCCTGAGAGCCCCTGTGAGCCCCGTGAGCCCTGGTCACATGGGAAACAAGTTTAGCCTCTGCGCAAACTCATTCTGTGGCCACACTTTGTCGAAAAGAAGCCAAGGGCGGGACCAGGACAACGAGGTCAGCGTGGTAGGCCTGTGGAGCACAGGACGCCAAGGTGGCTATGAGATCCCCTGGGAAACAAACGCCACACCTCAGCTCTGCCCCTCATGGGTCCTTTGAGCTCCGTGGCCTTGCGCAGTATGCTTAATGTCTACACACGTCTGTTTACTCATGTGTGAGGCCAGGAGGCTGGGAATAAATCCAACAGGGGAACTAGGTGAGACAGCTGCCACCATTCACGCACCCCTCCTACACATAAGGCAGACTTGCTAATCAACCAATGCTTTCTTCTGGGCTAAACCCGACTAGACCCAACGCTGCCGAGCACCATCAATCAGCTGGAGTTGGGACAGGAAACGGAATCTCCTTGCCATCCCTGAGCTACAAACTGGAGTGATGTGAGTATCCCTCACTTTCTGTGACTTGGGTTCCCTCAAAGCACTAGGCTATGGGCTGGTGAGCATCACCTGCCGGAAGAAAGCCATGACCCCTGGGCATCAAGACCGCCCACCGCCAGACCGATGCCCTTTCCTCCTGGCAGCTCTGGGGAGACTGGGGCGTGGCCCTGTCAGTGAGCCACAGCAAAGAAATCCGTGCTAACTCAACCACAACTTCACGGGCTTGATAGTGACCAGGTGCAGGCAATGGAGATTGGTGGTGGCTGGCCCTTTAAGGCCCTGCACTGACTTTTGGAATTTACCGAAAACCTATCCCAGGAGCCCAGTTTCACCAGGGGTCATCAGAGCAATTTCACAGGTTCTGCTGCGCCAAGTCTTTTCTGACTTGCTCATTTCCATATCTGCCTTGGCCTTCCGCCTGGTGAAGGCCCTCTCCTGGCCCTCTCCTCCCCCTGAGATTCCACGGTCTGTAACCTTGACTCAACTCTGGATTGGGCTCCAGCCATTCTGGATGGATTTTGTGCCCCTTTCCACACCTGGACAGGACCTGGCCGCTGCTGTCTGCCGCCCCATTATCCCCAGGCCACCCATTGAAAATGCTAATTGGAAGCTCCATCTCCCAGGAGGCATCTGACTGCTTTCCAGGCTGGCCTGTGAGAGCACCCAATTGTGGCATTGACAGAAACCTTAGCAACGGTGCTTCTGCTGTCCCCCTCACCCCACCTCACCCTGCCCCGGAACAATGGGACATTTCTGCTCCCTCAAGAGCTTCAATACCAAGGTGTCAGAGGGCTTCACATTTTTGTACCTGAATTCTCTACCTGCCTTCAAAGTCTCATGAGATTCCAGCTGACAGCCCACTTCCTCCACGAAGCTTCCCCCACCATGCCAAGCCTCCTTTGGCTTTTATACCAGACAATTAAGCACTTAGTTATATGGGACCTCATGGGGTCTGTGAGGGTTTCCTTGGTGTTTGGCCTGGCCTTCCCAAGCAGAGTAAATGCAAGACCCTGCCCCAGGACCAAATTGCCTCTCACCAGTGGCATCACAGCCAGTCAACAAACAGCGGATAGGACTGCGCATGTGTTTTATGAATGCAAGCTTATCAAGCTCTTGCAAATTCATTTTTCTGAGCACTGAATAGCCTGCTCAGATGCATCAACTGTTGCCCATCTATGTCCAATCTGATCCTTCCCTGACGAATTGGAGCAAAGGTCAGGTTTTGCTAGGGAGAAAGGGTGTCTTTGCCTATTAGGGACCAGCAGCTGTGGCTTTCTAACTGTTAAAACCAAAGTATTTTCTAGGTGGGCAGACTCCCAGCTGCCCCGTCAGAGTTTCTGGTGCAGCAGATCAGTATAGGGCCTGGACTCTGCCTCGCAACATGGGGACTGGGCAATTCTGTGGTCCGCACTTCCAGCCCCACTCTGAGCTGGGCTATTGAAGACCTCAGAGACATCCTGGGCTATTGAAACCTCATTTTCTAGGGTGGAAAAAGGCAGAGAAAGGGCCACCAACTCAAAGTCTATCCAAGTGGCCTAGGGCTGAGCCGCCACCCCCCACACTCAGCCCCCACCCCCCGCCTTAGCCTCTTCCTTGGTAAAAGTCCAGCTCTGGTTACCAAATCTCTGAGAACCTTCAGCCAAAAGATCCCTTGGCCTGTAAGAAATCGTTTTTATCTGCAGTGACATCCTTCCCAAAGAGCTCCACTTGGCTTGTGCTCATTGGCGGACACTAGCAAACCCTCCAGGGCTCTCAGTGAACCAGCTACAGTCTTGGGCTGACATGCTCCTTTAACTGCTGCTATGACTCAGTGTGGAATTATGAATAATTTGTACGAGGCATGTCACATCTTGCTTCAGCCTTTCTGCAGTTCAGAGTTTTCTTTGTTCAGCCTCTCCAGCATGGCTATGCCTGCTTGTATTAAAAGCTTCCAGCCTGGAACACTACGCATGGAGCATTACAAAGAACGGGGCTTCTCCTAACTACGACCACAGTCAGCTCTCAAGTTTACACCCCCAAGTGTCAAAACAAGAAGGCAGAACCCAGGCAGCAGGGGAGCCGCTGGTGGGACATCTCAACTCTCCTTGGCCCAGCCGGCCCCCAGGCGGAGTCATGCTCCTCTGTGTTTTAGCATGTCCTTGACAAAGACCTGAAGGAAAAGGGTTTTCCAAAGTAACTTTTGCAGCCTTATTAATAACCCAATCGGTTTGCACATGGGAACTCTGCAGGGTAGGGAATTGTCAGGAAGAATGAAGTGAAGGTTCACCCTGGCCTCAAACAAACTCCAGAGGACAAGCGCTAAAGACAGAGGACCTTTTATAAATGGCCTTTTAAGTAGAATTGAGGATCCTGACTTCAGGAAAGGCTTCGATCAAAGGCAAAGAGTATTTTCTGGTGCTTTTCGCTAACAAAGACAGAGAGCATGCGCCTTCAAGCTGCCTGGGCACAGGAGGTGCCTCCAGAGAAGCCTTGGCGCTTCCTCTGAGACGGGCAGATGAAGTTCAAGGTGCTTTGAAAAAGAAGAGAAGTCTGCAGTGCTCTTCTCCCCCTGCCACCCCACGCATGATTCCCCCTGAGTTCCGAGCACATGTAATATGCTTATTGAAAAACTAGCCGGCTTTCTTTCAGTCTTGCATGAGCTCTGAGCCAGGGGATAGGTGTGCGTGTGTGGGAAGAGTCTTAAAAAGCATAGTGTGATGGGGAAAGAAAGGAAAGGCCTGTCTTGGCCCATGTTGCACCTGGGAGGTCCCACCGGCATCCCCACTGGACCCTGGCACGTCCTGAGTCAGGACAGTGGATCCCACGGGTGAAGAAGACATTCTCGTTCTATGCACTGTGCACCTTAGAAGAGACACCTTCTTGACAACTTAGCTCATTAAACTTCACTAAGTCTCTTTTAAATCATGATTCCCCTTTGAAACAGTAGCCATAGGCATCGGGATCTAAAAAGATATTCAACTTGTATCACCCTTCCATAGAAGATCAGTGATGGTGTCAGAAACATCAGAGAAGAGTGGGCCTGTGGGAAGGGGCAGCCCGGGGCCTCTCAGTGGGCTCCTGGTACCTTCTAGAACCCTGAGGTAGAGGCAGCAGATGCAGAGGAGCCACCGGTGCCACTGGTGATGAGCGGAATGACTCTGCCTGGGGGCTCACCTCTTTCTGGCTCCACTTTCTTCTAACTTTGAGATGAAGCAGGCCGCTGGTCTCTGTGCTGTGATTCCCACCTCTGGAAAGTGGGGGTCATAATAGGAAGTTGTTTAAGGGTTGTATAATCACGAAATGAGATTATCTATGGGGAAATGCTCGGTACACAGAAAGTTCTCAAGAATGCTGATGGAACACACAATATAACTCTGGTTCCTGGAGGCTTCCTCACCCCCCACTATCATGACCCCAGTCCTGCCTTTCACTCAGGCTAGACAGGAACAGGTGCACATAAGACATAAGAGCTCACAATACATGGAATTCAGGAGCAGAGATGGAAGGGAAGGGGGGGTGGGGGGAAAGGAGGAAGGGGGAACTGATCACAATGATCGACACATAACTGCACCCCCTCCCCCCCAAGGGGATGAACAACAGAAACCATGGGGGGAAGGGAGACAACAGTCAGTGTAAGATATGAAAATAATTATAATTTATAATTTGTCAAGGGGCCACCAGGGTTGGAAATGGGGGGCGGGGGAGAAGCTGACATCAAGGGCTTGATAGAAAGTAAATGTCTAGAAAATAATGATGGCAACATATGTACAATGTGCTTGTTATAATTGATGTATGGATTGTTATAAGAGCTATAAGACTCCTCAATAAAATGATTTTTTTAAAAAGAATGTTGATTGTTCTTGCTATTTGGAGAAATGGATGCTGACTTTGGTCATTCTGATGGGTAGCTTCGGAAGGTGTCCACAGATACATACATCAGAGGTTGTCAGGTTCCTGCCAAGGTGAAATAGGCAGCAGCATGACTGGCTGGGGTTCACCAATCATCCTTCTCCCCTTAAACTATGCCGAAATCATCTGGTGGTGACCCCTTTGGGTATCAAGTGACCCTTTCACAGGGGTCACCCAATTCATAACAGTAGCAAAACTACAGTTATGAAGTAGCAATGAAAATAATTTTATGGTGGGGGATCACACCAATTAGGAAGGTTGAGAACCACTGATCTAAGGGAAATAAACTATGGTCCCACAGATCTTGCCCTTTGCCACTGCCCGTCTTGTCAGTTTGTCAGTCTGTGGTGGATTGTGATGCCACCATGCCGGAAATGATCCCACTGATGTTTCACATATTAGCAGCCTCACCCACGGTGGAAAAATTTCAGTAGAGCTTCCAGATGAAGCCAGACTAGAAGAAAAATCCTGGCTATCTACTTGTGAAAATTAGTTAATGAAAATCCCGTGGATCACAACAAACTATTATGTCATTTTCTGCTGACAGATAACTCTCCCAGGCTGGAATATACTCACAATACACAACGAGGAACTTGAGCATGAAACTGACACAGGACCAGCAAGGTCTTGTCTGTTGCACATGTGTCCATGGGGTTGCCTTGAGTCCAAGCCAACTTGATGGCGACTAACAAGGAAAACAAACCGTAGCCAAAGTAATGAGAAAGAAGAAAAACGTCCCTCTGCAATTGTGGACTTTTGGTTTTGTGGATGGATAAAATTTAACACAGATTTCAATACGTACATTAGAGATCTTGCCCGGTAAAATTCAATAAAAGTAGTAGCAGCCTCTCCCCTCCACCCCAAGAAGTCGCTGCTTTCAATTGGATTCTGACTCGGCGCGACCATACATTGAGTTTGCCAGATTGTGCATCTTTAACAAACTTTAGCCTCATCTCTCTCCTACAGATTGACTGCTGGCCATCAAGTACCAACTTGGTGGGTAGCTTCACCCGCTGGGCTGCCAGGGACCCTTCCTAACACTACTGTGGGTTCCAGGGACCCAGTGTGTATCAGAAGGACGTACGTCAGTTCTGCACCATCCTCATGATCGTGCTTACATTTGAGTCCACTGTCGCAGCCACTGCGTCCATCCATTTGCCCCAAGGGCTCCCTCTAGTTCACGTCCCAGCTTCTTTATTGACGTCCTATTCCTGAGACTGGTCTCTACTGATAACATGTCCACACCTTCTGCCTGTGCTTCTTCCAAGAGAGCTTTGGTGTTTTGAATATTCTCCTTTGGCAGCCCCACAAGAATGACAATAATGATGTACATGAATTAAACACTCTACTAAGTATATTTCATATGTGTTATCTCATTCCAGTGAAGAAGGTCCTACTTCGAGCCATTTGGCCGAGGAAACTTCTGTCCGGAGGGGCAACTTGCCCGAAGCTGTCGGTTAGCAACAACTTGAAAGCAGTCCCCATGCTATGATGGTGCGTCTCCCCGTCGCCAGCCAGCCATCCTCCCAACTCACTAGAAGACAGGGACATGCCCCTTCTTCTTATTCACATTTCCTAAGATCACCTAACGGATGAGGAAAATGCCAGTGCATTAACTGAGCTGTACATAGACGATAACTAGGCAACTATGCTACAAATCATTCTCCTAGGACAAGGGACGAAAGACAATATAAGTACCCTCTACATTGGGCCCCTATAAAGGAGGGAGATGTATTTCCCCACATTTCTAGAGGCTGACCGTCCCAACCAGTTCTTTATTCATCAGCAGCCTGGCCCTTCGTTGGTTTCTTGTCTCGGAGACAGTCTTCTCGTGGCATCTCACGTTCCCCACACTTTTCTCTGGGTCTGATCAGCTTTGTTTGCAACTCGGAAGGGGTCAGATTTAAAACCCATTCTGCGTGAGAAGGCTAAGAGTTAATGTAACAAAGAACATCTTCTTTCCAAACAGGATTGCACAAACACGTATCTTGGAAGGGAGCGGGGACAATTTAATCCAAAGCAGGAAGGAAATGTAGAGAAGGGAGGGAGAAAGAAGTGAACATCTGAGCGAGCATATAGGAAGCCCAGAGATCTAAAAGAGTACATCCAGGGTTGCTCAGCAAGGCAGTGGGGAAGCTGGAGCTGAGTGTCTCCCTCTCGAGTCCACACTCCCCTCTGCCCCCCGCACTGGATCCCCCTGAGTCTGAGAAGGTGGGCTAAGACCATGTCCTAAAGAACCTACATATTGTGCTAAGGAATGTGGCCTCTATTCTGTAATGGATGGAAGTTCCCATAACACCCCTCTGGTGTAAATGTAAAATCATCATCCTGGAACTTCCAATGAGAAAAATGTCCATGGTTTTTCTCTATGAACCCACATATATCCCCGTCCCAGGGGTGTCCAGTGAGCCAATTACCATTTTAATTTTCACTCTTTTATGCAAACGCAGCAGCTGTATTAGCTGCACCTGCAGCCCCTGCTGTGCTGCACACGATAAAGGGATCAAAGCCTGGAACATGACTTCAGACTATAATTTAGGATAATTATGATTTTTTAACCTAAATTACATTTTAACATTTCATAACAGAGCTGTCAAGATTCTATCTATCAAAACTCTATCGCACAAACAAAAGAAGATAATTATATTTTCAGACTCACGCAGTCATCACGCTGATTAGTTTCTCATAAAAAGACTTCCTTCGCATTCTTGTCTTTAAATATTCTTTCCCTCTCTCCCACTCACCCTTCATGTCTGAGGCTGTGTTCTCTTAAACAAAGTGCACAGGAGTTTATAACTCAGAATACAAAAGTATTTCTCAGAAGCAACTATTCTAATTCCAACTTCTTCTAAAGAAGCTATCTCTTGGTAGGCACATCCCGCCTCACGAAAGAAGCTCTAATTGGGGCAGGGGGAAAGGTGCCTGTATTAAACTCTCCAAATCAAAGAACACTGACACACTGGAAAGCTTCCACTAGAAGCTGAATTTGCTTTTATCTTCTCCCATTAAGACCAGGAGTTTATCTTATGGGTTTGGGGTTTGTTTGTTTTTTAAGATGCCACAGGAAGAATAGCACCGACAATTACAGAATGCAGAAGTATCACTCTTCATCTTTCTCTGATCTCTAATGAAACATTGATGATTTGGGGGTACTAATGCTCCTCTTCCTGCTTGGTACTGATTGGTCTAAGGCAGCAAATGGTCTTAGTCCTGCATTATCTAATTATATCCTCTTTAAGGCTGTGATTGATTCAGAAACAGGCAGGGAATATGGGCCTCCGGCAATCAATGCATGGCATCTTTCAACATTAGCCATCGGTTAGGATAATGGCACGTGGACTTGACTGATCCAATCAGAATGGAACCTATATGTTTTGTTGGACGGTGGAGATGAGGGAAACGCTGTCCTTTTAAACATGGGGAGAGCCCATAATGGACCTGGAGTTGTTGCAGACATTTCACAACCAACAAGGGAAGACTGAAGCCAAAGTCAGCCACGGAAGAGGGCAAAGCCCAGGGTGTTACAGAGAAATTGAGCAATGTTCTGATTGAACATTGAATGAAGACTCACATACAGACTGTTTGCACTGGGTTTTCTTTTCTTTGCAGCCCAACACATTCCAACTGATTCACAAACTCCAGTAGTTTATTGCCCTCTTAGTTTTACAGGGCCTCGGCCCTTGAAAAATCTGCTAGAGCCTATAATACCTCTTTCCAGGGAAATACATATACATAATAAATTAATGTAGGATGTTAGAGTCATTGGGGTCTTGGACTCCAGAATCCCTGGTATCCTGGTGAGAAGAATAGGTTTGGGCATAGGACAGATCTGGGTTCAAATTCTGCTTTCGGATTCACTGCAGTTCAGAGAATTCCTTACTGAATGAAGGTCTATAGATTTTCTGCTTGTACAGAGAGTTCTCTGAGAATCCCAGGGGCTGTCCCACCCTGTCGTATGGGGTCACTGTGATGAGAATAGACTCCAAGGCTGAAAGGTGGTTAGACTTTATAGCCATAGTCCTCCATTTGGTGTCTTATAAATCCTAGCATCTAGGTGTGTGGTGACCATCAATTTTGTAGTAAATTATCCATTGTGCTAATAAGACAGGATTAAGGTGGAGTATATCTTGAATTGCCAGCTTACTAGCAACTCAAGGCATTAGTTATTAGGGATGTGATCTAATATATAGAAATTCTGTGGCAAAATTCTCTCTCGTGTTCTGGATCTTGTACCTGCTTCCTCTTCTTTTAACTCCCCAGTACTGGAGCCAGCAACCTATCGTCTGAGCTGATTCACCAGCTTCCACAGCAAGTGAGCCTGAAGTCTGCCATCTGATTTGTTGATTTGGGTTTGTCAGTCCCTGCAACCATGTGAATGGGGAAAATCCACCAGAGTGACAGCTAGTCCCCAGATTTGGGATCTGTCCGTCTGTACAACTACTTGAGCCATTTCCCTGATGATTCATGAATTCTGTGAGACATGATGATGATTCACAAATTGTGGACCATCTTGAACTTTAATCTCATAGGAACCAGCTCTCTTCTGACCTTTCTAAAACAAACTATTCATGTAGCTGCCTACTAACTGCATCACTTTGGGTTAATAAACCCTTCTGAGACTCATTTTGTTCCTTACAGAATAAGAATAATAAATAATACTTACTTTGAAGAAATGTAAAGATCATGGACATCTGAAGATAAGTGCCTTTTCTGCCAGACAGTCAAAACTGCAAACTCCCCTGCCACACTATTAAGAATTGTTCTTAAAGAAGTAGAGGAAGCAATCCCTTTTGACAAATATTTGTGTCACATGTAAGAACAGTCACAAGTGTCAGGCTACGACTGACATGAAAACAGAAAGCCAGTTTACCAGGGGTTAGTCCTGAATTGGGGAGGAAACTGCCATTAGAACAGAATTTTGAGCCAGACCCAACTTCCACGTCTTCAAAATTCCTGGAGAGATCTTGAGGGTTTTTTTGTGGAGCTTGATTGATCTCCCTGAGGCAAACTGTGAAGAGTTTCTTCATTGTGGAGCTTATTTGTGTGTTTTATAAAAAGAGAAGGTTGAAAGGGTGTGAAAAACATCTACAGTTACACATCTCCTGGAGACATTTGGAAATAGAAGAGGGCACACACCAGAAATTTCCAACCCCAGCACAGCAGAAGTGACTCATCTGATTGTCCTTTACAGGCCCAAACCCTGAAGTTTATTTAAAAGAAGAAATTTAGAGCTGTGTGGTCAGGGACCACCCTCACCAACACCCTTCCTGCTTCTCAGCCCATGTCCAGCTCCAGTGTCTGCAAGCCCTGCTCTACCCCAAGGGTCACCCAGAATGTCTTGGTGAGGCTCCTTTTGCAGCAAAATGGTAAGGCACTATGGGTAGGCTGCTTGACTTGTGATTGGACATGACTGGAATGAAAATCCCAAACCCTGCTAGGACAAGCACCCTCCGGGGGCATTTTAGAGCTGATGCACATCATCTGGTTGGTCTTCCACTATAATCTTCAGTTGCCCTCTCCACCATCTTTTTTTCCTCCACTTCACATTCTCTAAGTAAGTGTTTTTAAAAACTTGGGGTTTTCTCATATAATACATATACATATACATATATATGTTTTTGAGATAGAAGCCCATCATTGTGTTTCCTGCACTTATCTCAGCAGGTGGATGCCAAGTCCCAGAGAAATGGCACAGCAAACTGATCATTGGCTCCACCACCCAGCAGTGAGTAGAGTGACTGGGTGGAATGAGATCCCATTCCAACTGATTATCCTGCAAAATCAATCCCTTCCACAGACTCTTTCCTCAGGAGACCCCTCAGAGATCTGAAGGGCAAAGTTGGGGTCACAAATTAATGCAGAAAAGTTAAGAGCTGTTCTTCTTTCCCGTAACACAGCAGGTGATGACTCAGCAACAAAGGTTTGCTTCCTGCTAGAAATTTGGAGACCGAGAAGCAAGAGGAACAAATTACTGACGGAGATCCACAAAGCCAGATGCTCTTTTGGTAAAGGACCAAGAGGGCCAGCACGCCTTGTGGAACAGGACTGCAGACAAAACCACTGTTGGCACCGAGACCAGCCAAGCCACAGTGCTGCTAATGACTGTCACCACTCTGGGGAACTGCCCGAAAGGTAGCTGCAGAGGTGGCAGTTGGCTCGCCAAGGAAAATGCATGTCATGGCTAAGGGAAGAGAACATTGAGCTTCCAGCTGTTGCTCTATGATCTAGTGCCCATCCTGAATCAAGACCTCGATCGAGAGCGCAGAGGTTCCAGGAATAACAGGCAAGGAATTGAGGAGGTTTCAACTCAGAGGTTTCAAATGATGTCAAAATGTGGGCCATGAGACCTCCTCTGTGTGGCATTAAAGTGTGAAGCCCTTTCTATCCACAAGTATATTTAAGACACAATCTCTGGAGACATCGCTTTCAATTTGGGGGCACTTCAAATGCATTTTGAGGGGCATGAAGGTTCTCTTGAATAGTAGAATAGTCCCGCAAGACTGGCTAGTCTCCCTTGTTAGCCGGAGAAATTGTAAGTAAGAAATCCCCATTATATACAGGGCTCAAAGCTGCTAACATATTCTCCAGATATAAAATGTCAAGACACTAACAAATCCACAGGTAATTGAGGGTATGCTCAGCACATGGAATGGATGAAACCCATCCCATCCCCAAGAGCACAACCAGAAAATCCCTTATTCCTGACCTGACCCTCCTATATGACTCCTCCCACCACTGAATTGACCTCGAAATCACCATTCAACCTTTGTAGCCTCATCTTTTCTTCTGGTTTCATTTGCTCCCTCCCCAGCCTCACATGGTCAGAAGTAGCCTAACCAGAGTTTTTCCAGAATCTTGTTGTTGTTGTTGCTGCTGTTATTAGGTACTGTTGACTCACAATGACCCCAACAAAAGACAATACTGGCCGAACCCGTGCCATCCTCACAGTTTTGCTTAAGTTCAAGTCCCTCATGTTTGAGCAGTCACTGTGTCAATCTATCTTGCCAAATGTCCTCTTTTTCACTGCCCCCCTAATGGACCAAGCATGATGTCCTTCTGCAGAGACTGGCCTCTCCTGGGAAAGTTCCAAGTACAAGAGACCTGGCCTTTTCATCCTTGCCTCTGATGGGCACTCTGGCCGTACTTCTACGACAGATCTGTTTGTTCCTTTGGCAAGTCTGGGTACTTTCAATATTCCTCACCAGCACCCTCTTTCCAATGCACGGATTTTTCTTCAGTTTTCCCTATTCGATGTCCCACTTTCACATGCCTATTATGTCATGGCAAATACTAAGACTTGAGTCAGATACACCTTTTTCCACTAGGTAACACCCTGGCTTTTCAACACTTTAAAGAGATCTTGCACAGCAGATGTACCGAACACAATGCATCATTTGATCCCTCTTGCTGCTTCCATGGATGTTGATTGTAAAGCCAGGCAAGACAAAGTCTTTGACAACATCGATCTTTTCTCCATTTACCATGATGCTACCTACTGGTCCAATTGTGAGGGTTTTTGTTTTCTTTGCGTGGACTTGTAATCCACACTGAAGGCTGCAGTCTTTGATCTTCATTAGCAAGAGTTTCAAGTCCTCTTCACTTCCAGCAAGTAAGGCTGAGTTACCTGCATATCGCAGGTTGTGAACAAGTCTTCCTCCAATCCTGATGCCACATTTTTCTTCATATCAGCCAGCTTCTCTGACGCTTTTCCCATCATGCATATTGAATCAGTATGATGAGAGGAGGCAATCCTGGTACACACCTTTCCTGCGTGTCCTTGTGCTGTTCACACGACTGCCTCTTTTTCCCAAACAAAAAAAAACCCCATTTTATTGGGAGACAATACAAATATTACATTGCTCCATAGTTCGATCACATCAAGCAGTATTGTACAATTGCTACCACAATCAGCTTCAAAACAATCTCTTCCTTCTTGAACTCCTTTATATCAGCTCCCGTTGACCCCCCCTGTCCTCTGTACTTTCCAGGCATCCTTATTCTACTTGCTGTCTCTATCAGTTCATCAATCCTGGATTTCGTATACAAAAAAAGGAAAAAGAAAAATATATAACAAAAATTCAAGAAGCTTACCCTCAATGACAAAATACTTCTGAGATAAACCCAATATGAAAAACCAAAAACCCACAAGAAATGTTAAAAATAATATCAGGTCCAGCCAGCATCAGAGGGGGGAATCAACTGACAATGTTTTGACCATTCAAGTCAGAATACCTCTGTTTTTAGGAATATATTTATATATGTATACACCTATGCTTAAACCTCTATCCATAGCTTTGCCTCCTAGATCAATCCTGTTTTCTTTTACCTTCCTCCTGCCCCATCTTCACGCTGCCCTTCTGCCTTTAGGAATGGTTCTCAGCTAGACTGTTGTTGCTCCAACTGCACCAGGATCTCTTTGTCCTCTTTGTTGTTGATTTTAATTCTTTAGTCTTTCCCATCTATGGCATTGTTTGCTCACTGCTCCCTTTCCTCATCTCCTTATCCCCCAAGTATCTCCCAGAGTGTCGATCACATTGCTTTCTCCTTGAGCTTGCTTCCCATGCCTATCTTGTAGAAGTAGGCAAACCAACATAGATCCCCCAAAAAGAAAATAAAAGATTGTGGGGTGGGGGGAGGCGGTGAACATACATAATCCCAGGTCTGTCCACTGACCTATCTCCCTACTGGCCCTGGGGGAATTCTAGGAGCTGCCCCTCCAAGCCCGAAGTCTATTTGGGGGGCTCTTCAGGGACTTTGTTGCTTTTCTTTGCTCTCATTGCTGATCTGTTGTGTTCCCTTCTCAGTTCGCACCGCTGCAGGGGGTTCAAACCAGACTAACTCCCCATCATGCGTCCCCAGTATTGCCCTCTGTCATGGTATGCTCCAGGGAGGAGACGACATGTCTTGAGTTGTTATGAGCCCTGAAGTCCTCTCTGTTCCTTAGCATCTCAAAAAGTAATTTTTGAAAGAATGGTAGGATGTCTTTCAAGCAAGCATAGAGAAGATTCAAATTACCTACAATGGAATGACAGCCAGAATGGCATTAGCAGCAACATATTCCAGAAGAAAATGAAATCATATTTTCCTACTTCTATGAGAAAATAGCTGTCAACTTAGAATACTGTACCTGACTGAACTAAAATTCAAGACAGTTATGGATGGAAACAGGAAAAAACCATCATTCAGAAACCTTCACTGAAATATCTCCCAAAGATGTATCACAATATGAAAGAAATTTAGTCCAGAGGAAAGAAGTGTGGTGCAAGGTTCAATTATTAATACAGCTATATCAGCATATATGCTAACATACCTAAATAAGCTTGACCAGAAATGAAGCCTAATGAAAATACTGGCAACTGTGATGATTACGGCTTTGTTTAATTAGCCTGGGTCATGAGTCTTTGGTTTGGCAGTTATGATACAGTTATCCCCCCCATTAATAAGATCTAATATAACATAATACTTTCCACAATAATGTATGCTATAAGAAGGTACACTAGTGGAGAGGGAAGCTGGAGATATGGGGAAATCATGATGGATGAGCCCCCTCGAGCCGGTGGTTAGAAACTACCAGATGGGTGGAGAGAAGGTGGGGTAGAGAGACGGAACCAACTGCAAGGATCTATATATGACCTGTCTAGAGGATGGGCATCGGGGGAGTGGGTTGAGGGAGGTGTTGGGCAGGGTAAGATACAACAGAACAATAATAATTTATAAAGTATTGAGGGTTGATGGGGGAGGGAGAGCAGGGGAAGAGGGGCGGGGTTGGAGGAGCCGAAACCAGGGGCTCAGGGGAAAGGGTAGATGTTTGGAGAATGATGATGGCAGCGGACATGCGAGGGTGCTTGCCACAGTATGTTTATTTATGTATTGGGAAAACGATGTACGAGCCCCTAATAAAATGATTTTTAATTAAAAAATAAAAGGATTCTTTGTTTTTTTTTAAAAAAAAAAGGTCAATTTGTTGAAAGGCGGTGCCCTTAGAACTGTGGCAAGCATATACTATATATGGACATTCTGGAAAACTACACTTGATCTTAGCCAATAGGCCGAGAAGCAATAACATTCTGGAAAACGATATAGATTTTTATTCCCTCTGGATTCTATATTCAGTGCTCATCTTCTAAATTCCAGCTCTTGCAAACTAAGCCAACAGTCTGATAACTTGATGGTAGACTTGGGGATTCATTAGCCTCTGTGGTCTGTCACCCAGAAGCCTATCATATTACCTCGTGGTCTGGAATTTGACAGCCTCTGAAGCTTGTGAGTCAGCAGCCTGCTGTCTGACCTACTAATCTTCCTCTTGTCAATCCCCAGGGCTACATGAATTGAAAGAACCCTCCAAGATAACATCGTGACCCATAAACTTGGGACTGGTCAGCCTCTACAACTACAAGAACCATTTCCTTAAACTAAATAGTTCTAAATAGGTTGGTGAGCATGTTGATTTAAAGTTGGAAGTTATGCCACTGGCATAACTGGCATAACTTTCAAATAGCCCAGGTAGACAGGTTCCAATGGAGATGCCAGACTAAGAAAGAACAGACATAAGAAAGAGCAGACCACTTTTGAGCAATTAGCACTTACAATCTTTTGAACGGCAGTGGATCTTTGCTGAAGATAGTACCACACTATTAACCACTCAAGTTGGGAGACATTCAAAATACAACTGGGAAAGAGCTGCCTTCTCAAAGTAGAGTCATGGCGGGAACAAAGCTGTCAGGATCTTCATTTTGGCATGGCACAACTCAAAATGAGGACACACAGCTATGAATACAGTGATATAAGATAAAGAATAGCATGGCTTATGTCTGATAGAGCTTCATTGAAAAAATATCAGAAAGATGTTTACTTGTGTTTTATTAAATATGCAAAGGCTCTCAGTTGTGTGGATCATGACAAGTTATGAATGATATTGGGAAAATTGAGAACTCCAGAACACTTCATTGTGTTCATACTGAATCTGCACGTAGACTGAGGCAAGTAGTTCAGTATTTCATCCATATGTGAAACCCCTCAATGGACATTCTGCTGAGTCTAGAGACTTATTTTTTTAGCAATGCTTTCCATGCAGCTTGGGCTTGTTCTTTTAGTATCATTGTTCTTATCATATGCATCCTATTGAAATAGTTGAACTTTGACCACTTCTTTTTGGTACAGTACTTAGTGCATTCCTTCCATATTCCTCCAATCTTTGCACAATTTGCTATAATACTTTATTTTGTCTTCTCAAGTCAGTCTTTGAAATCTCCTGTTCAGCTCTCCCTTAATCATCATTTCTTGCTTTAGCTTTGGCTACTTTAAGTTCTATGGCAAGATTAAGAATTTCTTCTTTTTTGATTTTTTTTGGGGGGCGGGGACATCACTGTCTTCTGGAGGCCTTGGGAGCTACCCAGTGCTGCTCCTGAGAGCCGTTGCTGGATTTGAACCGTCAAGCCCGCAGGCCGCAGTCCCACACTCAACCACTTACGCCACTGGGACTGAGTCCTTAAGAATCTTTTCTTACATCCATATTGGTCTTTTCTTTTTCTTCCTTTTTTAAAAATCATTTTATTAGGAGCTCATTCAACAGTTATCACAATCCATACATAAATATATTGTTACAACACTTTTGTACATTTGTTGCCATCATTTTCTTTCTTTAATCTTCTCAGTGACCTTTCATTTTCTTCATTTAGGATGTCTTTGATATCATCCCACAACTTGCCTTTCCTGGTATCACTATTCCCATTCCTGCTCCTAGATTCCATGTGCTCTGAGCTCTTATCTCTTATCTGTACTTATTCCTGTCTAACCCTCAGTGAAAGGCACTACTGAATTCATGAGTGATCTTGCCAAATTTAATCACGTGATCTCCAACACCATTTCTAAGAGAGAGGCTATTTTCTCCAGTTACCAAGACTTCTTTGTTTCCAACTTCCCATTTCAATCACTAGTAATTATCAGTGCATCTTAGCTGCATATTTGATCCATTTCAGATTGCAAATGTTGAAAGGGAGCTTCCATTTTTTCATCATTGACATTAAAGATGGGTATCTAAATTTAAATAATAGCTATATTGCCTGGTCTTCCTTATAAGTATATGGATGTTATTCTATCACTGACAATGTTGTACTTCATGTTGTCTGTATCTTGAAACATTCTTTTTGACAATAATTTTCATCACAATTTCTCTTCAATTTTTCATTTCTGGAACAGGATATTCTATGTTTGCCCGATTCCAAATAGCTAATGCCAGGCTATTTCAGCTCCCTAATACCTAGGATATCAGTCTTTATGCATTCCATTTCATTTTTGATGACCCCAAAATTTCCTCGATTCATATTTCATACATTTTATGTGTGTTAGTTTGGGTAGACTAAAGAAACAAATCCAGAGAATTTCATTGTGTATAAGGGAAAATTTTTTTTATTTTATCATTTTATTGGGGGCTCATGTATCACTTTTCATCATACATAGTTCAATACATAGTTATATATACTGTGTCAAGCACCCCCACTTGCCTACCCTCGTCAACATTCTCCCAACATCTGCCTTTCCACTTGGGCCCTTGATATGAGCCCCCCCTACCTTCCCCCTTCAACCTTTCCTCCCTTCCCCCCATCCTCATTACTCTGAAATCATTATTGTTTTGTCATATCTTGCACTGCCCGACATCTCCCCCTGCCCACTTCTCCCTACATCCATCCTCCAGATAGGAGACAGTCTGCAGATCCCCATAGCTGGATTCCTCTCTCCATCCCAACCTCCCTCCACCCGTCCAGCAACTCCATTCCCACCAATGACCCCGAGGGGTTCATCCACCCCAAGTTCCCTGTGCTTCCAGCTTCCATCTACACCAGTGCACCTAAGCCAGACCAGCTGGAACTGCAGGGCAGACTTGAGACCATGGTGGTTGGGGGGAGGAAACCTTCAGGAAATAGAGGAAAGTTTTATGCTTCATTGCTACCTCACTGCCCCTTGGCTGACCCATCTCCTCCCCATGACTCCCCTGTAAGGGGGTGTCCAGTTGCCCACAAGTGGGCTTTGGGTCCCCACCCTGCTCTCCCCCTCATTCTTACTGATTTAATCCTTGTTCTTTGATGTTTGATGTCTGTTCCCTTCAACCCCTGGTGATCACACAGGTTGGGGCGCTTCTTCTAAGTGGGCTTTGCTATTTCTGCCCTGGAGGGCCACTTGTTCACCTCCCAGCCTTTAAGATACCAGCTACTTTATTGTTAGGTGGCTGGGCGCCATCAGTTTCCTCAGCTCTGTCTGCCTCTGCACCCTTTTGTCCTCAGCAATCATGACAGGAGGGTGGGCACTTAATGATATGCTTTTTGTTCTTTGATGCTTGATAGTCTGGTTCTTTCCACTCCTCATGGTCACACAGGCTGGTGTGCTACTTCTATGGTAGGCCTTGTTGCACTGTTTCCTCATCCTCAAGCCTTTGAGGCCTCAGGCATTATGTCTTGATAGCCGGGTACCATTAGCCATCTTCACCACTCTTTCTCCTGTCCCCACTTGTCCTCAGTGACCATCTCAGGAGAATGCATACACAGTAACATTGGTTTTTTCCTGTTTGATGCCTGAGACTTGATTC
The DNA here is from genome assembly GCA_004026705.1 of Nesogale talazaci. Lineage (NCBI taxonomy): Eukaryota > Metazoa > Chordata > Mammalia > Afrosoricida > Tenrecidae > Nesogale > Nesogale talazaci. The sequence goes on from PVJH01006132.1 coordinate 59,765, forward strand.
CTTTGACTCCTCTCAGCCACACTGGTGTGCTTCTTCTGTGTGGACTTGGGTACTTCTCAAACAGCTCGTTGGCTGTTTATCTTCAGGCTTTGAGCCCTATAAGGGAGAATTTTATATAAAGAATAATTGCATATTAAGAAGGCATTGCAACCCAGTCCAGTTGAAGTTCTTAAGTCCAATATTAGCCCAAATATCCAATACCAATCTATAAAGTCCTCTTCAGATTCATGAAACACATGCAATGACACCGAATGCAGGAAGAGCACAGGCCAGAGTGTGGTGAGTCTTTGGATCCAATAGTGTTGTAAGTATCTCAGTGCTGGCAGGAGTCTCTGTATGTCTTCAACAGTTCCCATGGCAGAATCAGGGTAGCTCCTTCTCAGGGATGTCTCACAGGGAGTAAGCAGAGAGTCCTCAAGGGGGTGAGTAGATTGAGCAGATATCTCCTGCCTTCAAGGAGGAAAAATAAGTGTTCTCAGAATTTTCAGGAGAAGGCCAGGCCCACACAGAGGCCTCATTGGTTATATCGTGATTGACAGACCAGACTCCACCCCTTTCCTCAAAATCCTCTCAAACTGACACCAGATTATGTAACTACCACACCATGTCCTGGTCATTCATGGATTTCTGAAGGCACTTCTTCTCTTTGAGTTTTGCCACCCTTGCAAATAAAGCTCCCCAAAGCTTTTCTCCATCTAGGACATTAAAGTTAACTCTTCTTTGAGGAGGGAGCCCTTCCCCCATCATATCCTGAGTGCCTTCTCGCCTGAGTCACTCATCTGCTAGCACAGCAGCCAACAATGCCTTGCTGCTCTTCCTAAGGTCTTCAATGAAGCAGATCACCAGGTCCTCCTTCCTCATCTACGTTCATCTGAAACCCGTCTGCCAGGGGTGACATTGCTGCTATTTAAAATACTAATGTCATAGCTTCCAGTATCATAGCCAAATGTAAGACTTCATAACATGGCAAACTGATGAATGGCTAGTAAATTAATTTCTAAAGCAATTAATGCCATAGAAAAATGGGTAAGAAATACAATGTTTAAAAAGTTACTCAAATGCCAATTATCATTTGAAAAGATATTTGAATTTGTAAATGAGAAATGCAAGTAAAATAAATTATGTGCCAATTTATATCCATCTGGTTGGCAAATATTTATATATCTTAGAATACTGAGAATTATTTGCAATATGAAGCTGTGGAATCTTTCATTCTACAATAGAAGTATGAATTGGTACATGCACCTGTGATAGTTTCATGTCACCTGGGGTGGGCCAGGGTTCTCCCATAATATAACCTAATATAGTATGGTCAACTGTATAACGGGATCTTTTGCAAAGCAGTCAAATAGGTGTAGGGGAAAAAAATCTCCTTGATACAAATGGGGGAGAGTTCACTTAGGGTATGGCCTACTCAGAATAATGGACAGTGTGTGGACACTAGCTTGCTTTTACTGGTGATGGATCCTGCATGTGGTTTGTTGACCTCCTGTTATATTGCCTGCTGATCCCAGGATGAATCAGCCTACTGTCAACTTTGGATTCATTCATCTCAGCATCCATCAGCCTTTGGTCTTCCTGCTTACTATTCATCCACCCCTGCAGTTTCAGAAGTCAAGAGAAGCCTTTAGGTTACATCTGACATATGGATTTGAACTGGACTGGGCTAACCCACTTCCACCGTGGTGTGAGCTACTTTTTGAAGTAAGTATCTTCCTACATACATACATGTGTCAGTGGGTTAACTTCTCTGTCTGTTAACATAAAAAAATGAGAGATTTTCTTATAATGCAAGCTTTCCAGTCATAGGCATAAATACTAGAGAAACATTTGTGGAAAAAACCCATAATCAATGACATTGATTTCAGTTATTTATAAGAATTCAAACATAAAACAACTGAAATCTAAATATCAATAGAAAAGTGAATAAATTAATTGGGATATAAGTAGTCTCTGACTTATCATGTATTCCAGTTATAATAAATGATACTTATGGCCAACTGGTTTTGATATTTTCCTTTTTCTACATCTTATTGTTAGTAATATGTGTTACTTTGCAATCCATAACCTCCTGATGTTATCATTCTCATCTCAATCCCCCAAAATAGGTGAAATTTTTTATACAGACACTGATATTAAAAAGCAACAATGATGAAAACTAACAATAAAAAGGCACCATTTGCCTTAATTTGGAACTGACTTACTATTGTCATTGAACCAGAACTCCCAACTGGAAGACTACATGAATAATGTCAACAAGTAGAAAAACTTAAAATAAAAGCAATAAAGATTCATTGAAGGTTGAAAACAATTCAAACCAGGGACACATCTGATCTTTCCAAGTGAAATCCTGTGAGGTAAAATCAAGAACTAAAGGTCCAACATTCTGACCAGAGGTAGCAAGATCAGGGGCATCAGAATCAGGACAGTAGAAGTTTGAGGAATTCCAGTGTTTGGTTGGAAACATGAGTGTGGGACATCTGGTTGGTTAAAACACTAACTAATAGGGATTTAAAAGCATGGCCACAAAATAATTACCTTAAAATTTCTCATGAGGGTGTCTGGGGAAATTTATGCTAAGGTGAAGACCCTCTCTTAGAAATAGTATATTCTTCTAGTTTAACCACAGAGTCAAATATTTCCTTTCTAATGTACTTGTCTAATGATTTTGTGGTTGCATCAGAAATCTGTGATATCTAAATCTTCCTTAGAGTTTGAGAGTTGCAAGGTAAATAAGCAAAAGCTATTTAAGTTGAGGCTCAGATATGCAGCTTTCATTATGATATGAATCCAGCACCTCCAAATTTGGAACTCTCACATAATTTTTATATCACTCTTTGTTTTCCTTCTTCTGTCATTTTATTCCTTCTCTTGTCTAAAATCTCTTGTTCCAGTTGAAATTAGATAGGAGTTCACCTCTGACAGAAGATTAGAAGTGACTCACCTGGGACATAGCTTTGTGGACTCTTTACCAAAGAATATTGGCATCTTTGAAGCCAACTTAGCTTGCCAAACCATAAAGTTGAACTTCTATGCTACTCTTAACAGAGTGAAAACTCAAAACTCACTACCATGGAATGAATGATGACTCATAGTAACTCTGTATAAAATAAAAACACATTTCCAGATCCAAACAATGTTTTATCACAATATTCTGTAAAACTGACTACCAAATAGAAGAGCCTTTCAGAATCCCATATAAGAAAGCTTCATAGGAAACAAAAGAGAAGTTGAGATTTGCCCAGGCAAAGCCAGGAGAAACCATTGAGAAATGAAGACCAGTGGCGATGACCTTGAACTGTCTTTGTTAACAGGAGATGGCATGCTTTGGAAAGCCATGAGTGCCATTTGCCACAAAGCAATTCAGGGCTAGAGGGTAATAGCATTAATTAAACTCCTTGGAAAGCAGAATGAGCCTTTTCATTTTGTCTACCTTCCCTCTCTCCAAATGTTGGAAGAAGTCCCATTGAATGATCCTTTCCCTGGGGCTGAGAACAAACAATCTGACGGGCCAGATTAGGACAAGAACTTAGTTGATTTCAGGCATGCATATTAAATGGAATTTATGACACAGATGGAGTATTTGTTCATTCTTTCTGTTAGTAGAGCCATTCATAACAGCTAGAATGGATGATCCCAAAGCATACAGGGACCTCTTTGGTCCTTTCTCTTGTAGAAGACCAAGCATGCCCTTTTCATTCTCTCTTACATTTTCTCTCTCTCCTTCTCTCTCACTTACACTCACCCATCCACATGTACACGCTTCATCCAAAGAGGTCAGACTGCCCTCACTAGTGAACACCCAGTTGTAAACCCATGGCAGGAATCACGGGCATGGCATCAGGAACCGGGATGTGACCCAGGTCCTGTTGATCAGTCCTACAGCATGGGAATGGAATGTGATGTTAACAAAAAGAGTTCCCTGTGTCTCAGCCATCTGCTCAGTGCCCCTCATTTCTCCATGTGACCTAGCGTGGAATCCTAATTTTCTGTGTTGGTGCAGTAAGAATCTTCATCAATAGACTCTCCCCACAGCATCATCTACCTCTATGACAGCTCCTATTTTTATTAGATTTTTGAAGTCAGAAGAGCTGAGTTACCTCCTCTGACCCAACCCCAAAGGATGGTTTAGTGTATGTGCAAGGACCAGCTCTGACTTGGGGCTCGAAACCAGTTGATAGAAGAAGCAAACCCATAGGGCAAGCCTCCTCTTTTCTGCTTAATAGCTCTCACTTCAAAAGTGTAAGAGTGGAACTAGTTAATGGAGGGGTGGGACTGCAAAAATAAGGAGAGTAAACAGCATTCATCGAAGCTTGAATGACCCAATCCATCCCATAGCTTGACTGCATTTACTCCTCTCCTGAGAAAAGCTATTAATGCCCATCAAGCCCAACATATATTTTTGATTTGCTCAGTTAGAGGGATTCCAGAGGGGGCCTGAGTAATACAGGCTTGTGATTGCTCATTCACGTGTGCCTGCATGCATTCAGCAGTTAGCCATCAAGTCAGTCAGACCCATGACGGTCAAGTAGAGAGAGAGAAAAGTACAAGTAATTCCAGCAGAGTGTGATAAGTAGCTATACTGGATTTGTGTTTGTATTCCTCAGTGACATCCTAGCAGTCTCTAGCCGGACAGAGCTGGGCTGGAGTACAGAGTAGACTGCCCAGGACAGTATTCATTTAAGCTAGGTCTTGAAAGAACAAAATATATGGTACACTCGGGATCCCTCCCTCTCATTAGTAACGTGTTTGTCTTCACCAAAAACCTTCCACCAAAGGAGAAATGCAAAAGCAAATAATGATATAGAAATATAACAGAATACTGGGGGCAGGGAGGAAAGGGGGAAATGGGAAGCTGGTACCCAGGACTCAAGTAGAATGCCAATGTTTTGAGAATGATGAGGGCAACAAATGTACAAATGCACTTGATACAGTGGATGTAGGTGTGGATTGTGAGAACAGTTGTACAAGCCTTCAATAAAATGATTTAAAAAAAACAGAATACTACTCAGCATGGAGGAGGGGAAAAATGATATCAGGGGCTGATATCAAGGGCTCAAAATGTTTTGAAAGGTTGATGGCAGCATATGTACAAACGTGCTTGATACAATGGGTATCTGGATTGCTTTAAGAGCCCCCAGTAAAATGATTAGAAGAATACTCAGCCATAAAAAGGAATTAAGTACTAATACATGCTTGGCATGGATAAACCTTCAACACATGATGCTAAGTGAAAGAAGTCGGAGGATACAGATCACATGCTACATTCTACTACATTTTTATGAAAGGTCTCATACAAATAAGTTCATAGAAAACAAAAGCAGAGTGGCAGTTATCAGGAATGAGGGAGGGAAAACAGGACACAATTGCTTAATGGGTTCAGAGTTTCTTTGTGTGATGACAATATTTTGGAACTTGACAAAGATGGTGTGAAATCACAGTATTGTGGATATACTAAAAAGTTAATAAATTGTCACTTTCAATGACAATTTTTATGCTATGTGAATTTCAGCTAAAAAAAGCACTTGGGAAACTTTTTGCATCACCAAAAAGGTGAGACTTCAATCTATTTTTAAAGCATCTTGTTTCACCAAAGTGCAACAGTTATTTCAATAAAAGGTGTTCCATTTCTCTGATATTAATACCTAGGTCTTTCTGAACACTTAATTACAGAAATCTTTTTTCTTTTTTAATAAATCATTTTATTGAAGGCTCTTGATGTATGAGCATTCCATACATCAATTGTATCAAGCACATGTGTACATATGTTGCAATCATCAGTTTCAAAACATTATCTTTCTACTTGAGCCCTTGGTATCAGCTCCTCTTTTTTCCCCTCCCGTCCCTATAACATGAACCTTTTTTTGCTCACAAGAGTAATATGTACCATAGATCTTGTATAAGAGCCTCAAATTAAGGCACTTGGTCTTAATAAATGATGCACTTGGCTCTGAGTCTGAACTCCATCTTAATTTCTTCTCTTTTGCCCAATAACCATTATTCCTTTGTTTAGACAAGCTATAGCAAAACTCAGACTCTGTTAAAATGAAACAGAGATTTTATGTTTTGAGAGCACCATAAATACACAAATGGCAAGATGTTAGCCTGTATAAAATAAGGGCCAACAGAGATACAAGGTGGAAACCAGGAACTTAGTGACAATATTTATTTGCTTAGAAGTTGACGATCAGGAGATTGGGTAACCCAAGGTGGGGAATTTCCTAGTGTGGTTGGAAAATTGAATGGAGCTATTTTGATTGATTATTTTGAATACATGACTAGAAGCCTTACAAAGTAATTATCTAGAATTTCCTGGGTGTTGTTGAGAAAAATTCCAATAAGGATGCTGGGGAAAGACTTCTCATGCTCACTGGCATTGAGCTAATGAAAACTCATAGTGCCCCCTGTGAGTTTCTGAGACTGTACCTGCTTATGGGTGTAGTTTTCCTGTGAAGCTGCAGGTGCAAGCTGTTGTGGTGCGAACTGCAATCATTTGTGCACCTACTACCCCAGCAGAGCTACTGTGTCAAGACCAGTCCTCAAAAAGTCAAAGTCTCTGCCTTCAAGTCAATTCTGATGCATAGTGACCCTCCTTAAGGCAGGGTAGATCTGCTCCTGTGGATTTCAGGGACTGTGTAGATAGTCCTTCTTTCTCCCGAAGAGAGATTGGTGGATTGGAACTGCTGACTTTGTGGATCACAACCCAACACATAGCCCTGGGGGCTCCTATGACAACTCTTAGAGCTGATTCTTTGGGTTGCTGAGATTTAAATCACTGTGGGAGCAGTGAGTCTCATCTTTTTCCTGTGGAGCAGCTAGTGGTTTTGAACCACTGACTCTATGGTTTGCAGTGCAGTGCACACATAACCCATTACTCTACCAAGGCTACTGAAAGACCAACTTTAAGAAAATTTTGTTGTTATTGACTCAGTCTGCCTAAGAGCTTGATGGCTGTGTGTGAAATACTTAAGTCTCTGGTGTTGATATCATTAGCTTAAAGATTAACAGGGTCTTAGTCACAGGCTTTTAACTCTGTATCGGGGTCACTGGCTATTAAAGAACTTACTGTGAGTCCAGATGTTGTTGGAACTTAGTCAAGTGCCTTCATTTTAGAACTCTGGCACAGACATTCTTGGGCAATGCAGAGGCAGGAGTTTAGAGCAATTGAAGGCTGGAGGTGTTCCTCAGCCAGCTGCCCTAAATATTCCTGGCACATCTCTGTTCTGAAGCTCTTACTCAATCACATAACTAAAAAAATGTTTATCTCTGTGGTTAACCTAAGAGAGAATGTTCAAAGAACAACTTGAGAGACTTTTGATATCAAAGACCTACCTGAAATCTGTGGTGCATCCAGTCCTCAGGAAGTGCTTTACCTAAGAAGTTTTACTGAAGCAGAGTGTAACATCAGAGTTGGACAAAAGCCTGTTAACCACCTGCTTTGGTAGATGCCACAGCCTTGCTTGCTGAGAGTGGGGAGTACTTGAAGTGCTTCAAAATGAAGATCAAGGATTGCAGCCTTCAGTAGGGATTACAAGTCAATACAAGGACACCAATCTTCACAATTGGACTAATAGGTCACATCATGATAAATATAGAAAAGGTTGAAGTTGTCAAGGAATGTCTTCTTTGGATTCACACACAAGGCTCATGGGTGCAGCAGTCAGGAGATCAAAATAAGTTAAATCTTAGGTAAATCTGTTCTATGAAACCTCTTTAGAGTATTGAAGAGCCAGGACGTTACTTTGAAGATTAAGGTGTGCTTGGCCCAAAACACACAATATTCTCCATTACATAATGTGCATGTGAAAGTTGAACATTGAACTAAAGAAGACATTAGAATTGATACGCTTGAATTGTGGTGCTGGAGAAAAATATTGAAAGTACCATGAACTGCTTGGAAAAAGTAAGGCCAGCTTGCTCCTTAAAGGCAAACAAAGAGGGCAAAACTTTGTCTGTGTTCTTTGGCCATATTTTCAGGAGAGGTCAGTCCCTGGGGAAGGGGAGCATATTTAATAAAGTGGAGGATGGTGAAAATGAGGAGGACCCTCAAGGAGATGGATTGATCCTGTGGCTACATCACTGGTTTCAGGACAGGAACATCTGTGAGGAGGGGGCAGAACCATGCAGTGTTCCCTTCTGATGTGTATAGGATGACTGCAGGTTGGAGCGGCCTCAATGCCACTTAACAACAAGAAGCTCTTTTAATAGAATGTTCTCTGAAAATGAATAGCTTACCATTTCCTGTCACTACCCTGAAAATCCCCTTCAGTCGGGTACTTTGAAATGATGTCATGTAGCTGATCAAAAGCACTCATTGTCAATTGACACAAGAGCCCTCCTTTGAATTAAGCCCACCCCTAACTTCCCAAATTTTATACTGCCTATCAGAAAATTGCCCTGTTAGTTCTTGACTTGCCTAGATAAGGGACCTCAAAAAGTTCAAGGGAAAAAATGAGTTAAAGTACATCAAAATTTTTCCATACATACACCTATTTTCTCACAACTCCTTGGAGCTCTTGGTTTCATCTTTGCAGAACAAGCAATCTCCCGCTCATACTGTCTCAATGGTGTCAGATATGTAGGATAGGAAGGCACATTCTTTCAGTGGCCACAGGGACCTCAAAGACCACGAGGCTTGTGAACAGGCCTGGGGCTCCAGGACTCTCCTCTCTCCATGGAGCCTCAGGTGTCATTCCAGGAGCCTCTTGACTCAAGCTCCACCTTCTTACCCTAATGATGTGTGAAATTTAGTGTTGGATTTTCTTGAACTTTTTAAAAATTCAAACTGAATTTTTTTCGGGGGGGGGGGGAACATCACTGCCCTCTGGTGGGAGTAGGAGGCCCAGCCTTGCTCCTGGAGAGCTGCTGCTGGATTTGAACTGCCAACCCAGTGGGCCACAGTCCTGTGCACAACCACTATGCCACCGGGGCTCAGCCGCATACTTTGAATGTTTCGATGAGTCCATTGCCAAATTAACTTCAATGAGGCTGGTGATGTGATTCCCCAGTCTAACAGACTGGAGGAAAACCCATGAAGTTTGCACTCACTTTTCCCCCTTGAGTGCAAATTCACATTTCAGGATATATTATTGCTTCAATGTGCACTAAGGTGTAAGCACATACTCAAGTTTACTAGTATGTGCACATCATTGCTTTAGTAAAACAGGTGAAAAACTGCTCAAAGGATTTAACAGGTCACCTTTTGGACAATCAGACACTACTACAAGTTAAAACTTTAACCCATGCACCTGTCTAATTCTATAAAACTAGCATTATCATTACTAGAGAATCAGTAGTCAATGGGAGGTTCTCATGATTTAGGTTAACTTTTCTGAGCAGCAAATTTTAAAAGAAAGGCTCCAAATCCATCAATCAAAATGGGATGCTTATTTGGACTATACATGGAGCCCTTCAAAAGACACCAAGAAAACAGAATGATTTGCATGCAAGATTCCTCCTTCCAATAAAAAATAAAAAGGAATTGGAGTGCCAGGCACCTGCTGTCACACCTCTGCCCAGGCTTTTATGGACCTCGCTGCCAGCTGCCCCTTCATTGCATCCTTTGTTTCTTCTGCTGACACCTGGGTAACTGACCTCCCCCGCTTTCCAACAAAATCAGCTGATAAATCTCTCCCTGAACTGTTTTTCAAAATCACTCCTATTATAGACACTGGTGTCCCTGAGACACCCTTAGAATGGTGTACCCTTCTGAAAGCGTGTATCTTTGACAGTAGAGAAAGAATAAAAACAGGCCTTATATGTTTGTTAGGGAGGAATTCCAGGACCTTTAAGAATTTATTTGCCTCTGGGAAGCCAAAGTTTCAACCTCATTCTTAAAATCCTTGATATAGAATATTTCCCTATGATAACAATGGTTTGTGACTCACATTTTAAAGAGAATGAGCTGAACGTACTAAAAATAATTTAGAACTTCAGCCATCATATTGAGAAAATGAGTTTCCCTTTTTGTTCCTATTTGTCCCATCTTTTCTTTCCCTGGGGAATTTTTGTTTCTTGTTCAGGCTTTGTTAGATGATCTAATCTTGCCCCATCTGAGACCCTGTAAAGGTAACATTTTTACTTAGGACTCAGTTATTTGTGAGTAATTTAGCCAATCTCATACAAGAATTCTATGTACATTTAAAGTAACTGAGTTCCTCACATGTTTGTTTTGGATAATGCTGAATATAAGCCTGGGGTTTTGAGTTGACCTTGCAGCCTGATATGTAAATGTACTTTTTCACCTTGTTTGGGGTCTTGGTACCACCTTGTTGTAGGAAGCCATTACTATATTTTGCCAGATTTCTTTTTTACCCGTAAAGCATCTTGCAATTCTTAGAAAAACTGCTTGTTGCACCTGAGCTCTTGCTACTTCCTTTGAAAAGTTCTATATACTGTAATCTATCTGAAAAGTGCACCCAAAAGGGATTGCTTGTTTTTCACTGGTAGAACAATGCCTTAGGAACCCTGGTAAAGACCTCTGGTGTCTTAGTGGTCTAAAAAGTAGGATGCTAACCACAAGGTCAGCAGTTCAAATCTATCAGTTGATCCATGGGAGAAATGTGAGGCTCTCTGCTCTCATATAGGTTAATAGCTTTGGAAACTGACAGGGGCAATTCTACTTTATTCTCTAGGGACATTATGAGTCAAGATTGACTCAATGGCAGTGAGTGAGATTAGCAGTTCAAACTCACCAGACACTTCAATAGGGAAAGATGAGGTTATTTGCTCTTATAAAGATTTACACCCTCAGAAACCCTAAGAGTTGCTATGAGTTCAAAAATGACTTGATGGTAGTGGTTTTGAAGGGAATTTGTAGCAAGACTTTAAAGACTGAAATTAATCTAAACTGATTCTCTAAAGGATTGTATGAAGCATACAAAAAACCAAACCAGAAACAAATTCATTGCTAATTTTAAATTATAGCAGTCGTACCTGGGGTTTGTAAGACTGTAAAATTTTTCTTTTTTTTTCTTTTTCTATCAGGGGAGAGCACAAATGCAGTCCCCCACTACCACAAATTGTGCACCCGAGTTTCCCACATTTGGGGAAATCACAGGGGTCAGCACATCCAGAGTGCACTGGATAAGCCTCACCCTAGGAAAACCACCTTCGTGATCATGGTGTCTCCCCTGCCAAGTAAGCATAAAACTGTAAATTTTTATGGAAGCTTTCCAGAGGGTACTATTAAATTATACTACTATATTTCCTTTAAAAACTTGCTCTGATTAGCTTAATGAGAAATACTGGTTTATATAAATTAAGCAGTCCTAACTTTAAAAATCCTAAATTCCCAAGAAAACTAATGTGTCTGACAAGTTTCCATGTTTATGTCCACTTCAAAAGAACTCCAAAATCTTAAAGCAAAATCTTTCTAAGTAAACTAAGAGATATTATATGAAGTGTGTTTTATTAAAGGAAAGAGATAGTTTTTTTTTATCAATTCCAGAATTATAAGAAATAGAAGGTTTATGGGACAGAGAAAATTTAAACTCCCCTATAACTGCTTTCTAAGTCTTCAGTCTTGAGATCCCATAGAACAAAACATGAGAGACAAAATCCAAAGCCCAAAAAAACATAGATGTTAATATAGTGTAAGATAGTGTATAGGTCTTATGGTTACAATTTGCGTCAACTTGTTGGACCTGATCAGAAATAGTGGTAGAGTATAGCCTCTCGATCAAGTTTTAGTCAGGTGATGCCTTTGGGGATGTGACCTTCAAATAAGAGACAGACTGAGGAGGACTGAGCTCACAGGACTGTTCTGTGTCTCCTGTCCAAGATAATCGAAAGCCCTCTCTGCCATATGCTCTCCCAACTTCCTTCTGCTTCAGCTATTGGCAGCTGTGTGGGTTTGAGGGCCTGCAGCTAGCATCTGACCTATGGATTTAAGGTGGAATGGGCTGGGCAACTTTTTTAATATAAAATCATTTCTAGATACCAAGATCTTTCTTCTAACTATGTCACTGGTTTTGTGTCTCTAGAACACTCAACACAGACCTTGACGCGATCTCAGAGACTCTCAAGGGACCTTAGAATTCTCTGATAGCTATCTTTCCCGATATGGTTGAGAAGGTCACAGCTGCAATGGCCAACTGTTATGTAAATTAATTAAGATTAACTGATTCTTTTTTAATAATCAACCTCTGAGACCCATAATTCTATTAGACTGAAATAGCTTACATTTCAGACAAATAATAAAACAAGAAAGTTGTCTTACGATACTCGAACCAAAAATTGGGTGGGTCGCCATCATCAAAGATGTGTGGACAAGGTTTCTTCTTTGTAGTGCTGGTGGTGGTATTAGGTAGATCAAGTCATTTCTGATGCAATGTACAGCAGAATAAGACACCACTCATTCTTGCATCATCCTTACAATTGTTCTTACAATTGAGACCATTGTTGCAGCCACTGTGTGAATCGATCTCATCTTTTTTCGCTGCCCCTCAGCTTTCCCAAATAGGATGTCTTTCTCAGGGACTGATCCCTCCTGAAAACACGTTCAAGGTACATGAGCTCAAGTCCTTACTATTCTTGTCTCGAAGGAGCATTCTGGCTGTACTTATTCTAGGATGGACCTTTTTCATTCTTTTGGCTGTCCGTGGTCCTTTCAATATTTTCCATCAGCACCATTTTCAGATACGTTGATTTTTCCTTGGTCTTTCTTATTCAGCATCTAACCGTCACATGCATAGGAGGCAATTGAAAATAGCATGGCGTGGGTCAGGGGTACCTGAGCCCTCAAAGTAGCATCCCTGCTTTTCAACATTTTAAAAGTGTTTTGTGCAAAAGCGTTAGCCAATACAATATCTATTATTGAGGAATTCTAACTAAAAGATACAACGCACAGTAAGTCACACCAGAAATGACCTGGAGGAATGTTTCCACCACTAATCTGAGACTTCTGGTTAAATCTAAAGGCTAAAGTTGGAGTAGGGAAAATATTGGAAAGTCTAAGAATTTTGAAAGAAAATAGATTCTATTTCATAAAGAAATATAAATACACATATATTTACTAATGAATGTGTTCATTTTTGCTACTTAGAAAGCTGAACTACAGGAGCTATACAACACGACAATGTTTCAAAGGTAAATTAAAAGGGAAGTTATGTGATATGCTGAGGATTTTAATCTGTTATCGTTTTCAAGTGTTATGGGTTGATACTGAAGCTTGTTTTTCAAAGCTTGAGTCTCAAGTAGTATATAAAGCACAGAATTGGGTTTCTCACTGTTAAAATCATAACATTTCTTTAATTTTTATGTTGGAGAGTTTATGTAATATTCAGGAATATTTCTTAAAGGTAAGAGTTTGGCTAGAATAAGGAGTTTGAAGAAAAAACCAGGTTGCATGACTGGAAAAGTCTAAATTTCTTATTTGATTTTTAGTTTGTTTGTTTACCTCTCAGATCTTTGATAAGATAAGTAATACTATTTCTTGATAATTTATGATAAATTTCTGGCACCCTTGGAACTTGAAAGAAACTCACAGAATATTTCCTCCAGTTTTTAATAGAGTTTGTTTGAAATGTTACAAGTTATATGAAATATGACAGTAAGTCAAAAGAAGTGTTAGGTTTTCTTTGAATCAAAATTGTAGATGTTTATATTTCCTCTTATGTTTCTGCCTGATAGTAGACAAAGTTGGCCATTAAAGATGATAAAATTTGTATTATGGTCATTTTAATTGCTAACTTCGTCACCACTTGTCTGTCCACTTGTCATGTTGTGATAGTTTGTGTGTTGCTGTGATGCTAGGTATTAGATTACTCACTGGCATTCACATACTAACACAGTGACTATGGTGAACAGGCTTCTTCATGACTTGCAGACTAAGAACAGTCCACAAAGAAAGACTAGGTTGTCCTGTTCTAAGGGATTAGCCACTAAAATCCTCACAAATAGCAGCAGGACATTTTCTGATATAGTGCTCAAAAGTGAGATCCTCCTTTTGGAAGGCACTCAAAATATGATTCGGCAAGAACTGCCTCCTCAAATAAGAGTTGACTTTAATGCTGTTCATGGAGCAAAATGTTTGTAACTTTCACCTGCTCGTGGAGCACAATGGAAAAGGAGAAGAAAATGGTGGTAACCATCCAATAATCATTGGAACGGGTGACTGATGAAGCATGAATCTAGAAAAACTGTGAATTGTCCAAAATGAGGTGGAATCCATAAAGATCAATACCCTAGACAATAATGAGCTGAAATGGACTGATACTGGCCAAGATGAATGGGGTGACATACTTCATCAAAAACACAAAACACACAAAGATATTTCAAAATCTATCTAAAAGTATAAGACTGTGTCTAATAGGACAATATGGATACACCAACAAGGAAGACTAGTGAGTACAAGTATTACTCAAATTTATGCACCAACCACTAAAGCCAATAATGGAACTGAAGAACTTGACCAACTTCTTCGATCTAAAATTGATCAAACATGCAATCAAAATGCATTGATAATATGGTGACTGGAACGTGAGAGTTGGAAACAAAGAGGAAGAAAGGCTCAGTAGCTGTAAAGTGTAGCCTTGATAGCAGAAAGGACGCTGGAGATCACCTGACAGAATTTTGTGAGACCAATGACTGCTTTACTGCAAATCCCTTTTGTTTGCCAGCAGCATAAACAGCAACCACACACATAGGCCTCCCCAGATAAAATACACAGAAGTCAAACACACTCCCTCTGTTGGAAGAAAGCATGAAAAAAAAGTCAATATGGAGATCAGAGGCCAACTGTGGGACAGACCATCCGTTGTGTTTATGCAAGTTTCAGTTGAAGCTGACGAAAGTTAAAACAAGCCACAAGAGCCAAACTACAACCTTGTAATGGTTCCATTTGAATTTAGAGATCCAGAACAGATTTGACATATTGAAACCTAATGACCAAAGATAAGAGGAGCCAGACATCAAGAACATCACACACAACAACAACAAAAAGCAAAAGCTCATTAATAGACAGGAAAGAAAAAAAATAGAACCCAAGTAGATGTCAGAAAAAAACTCTGAACCTGATTTTGAATGTAGAATAGCTAAAGCAAATAGAAGAAATGGTGAAGTAAAAGAGGTAAATTAAAAACGTCAAAAGGCAGCTTGAGACTACAAAGTAGAGCATTGTAATGAAAGGAGGAGACCTGAAATTAGAAAATCAAAGGGAAGGACACACTCAGCATTTCTCATGCTGAAAGAACAAAAGAAAAAAATCCAGGCTAAAATTTCAATATTGAAGGATTCTATGGGGGAAATATTAATAATAGAGGAAGCATAAAAATGGGAGTATAATCACTGTATTAAAAAGAATTGGCTGACATTCAATCACTTCAAGCGATGACATATGATCAAGAACCAACAGTACTGAAAGTCCAAGCTACACTGAAGACATTAGTGACAAAGGTCCAGAAATTGATGGAATGCCAATTAAAATATTTTAATCAACTCACTTGTCTATGCCACTGAAAAAACGGGGGCTTAAGTGGAAAGAAAATACTTTGAGAATGATGATGGCAACAAGTGTACAAATATGCTTTGCATACAATGGATGGGTGGATAGATTATGATGGGAGTTGTATGGGCCCCCAATAAAATGATTAAAAACAAAAAAATGATTAAAGTTGGACACCTAGAAGGAGGAGAACTCACATTGTCTGGGGTCACTCCTTCAAGAGGGAGAAAATGAGAGAAGACTGTCCACTTGAGGCTGTACAACATTAAACAAGACTAGGAAATCAATGGGATCCCACAAGAGTGGAAAGAGAATCTTGCTGGAAAATCAAGCCAAGACCAGGGGAGAGGAATATCTACATTTTGAAGGAGGCACTGATAATTCTGTTGGTGAATATGATGGATGATTGGGGAGAAGTAAACTCACATGCTAAACAATGATCATAGGAAACCTGGGACAATGGACCAGATTCTAAATTCTTGGATAGACCCAACCTTCAGTGAGCCATGCTATGGACTAAGCGCCATGATGACTCTGGATGGTGACACCATGGCATAACCCAAGGCCTCTACCCAAAGGACTTAACAGAGAAGCCTGGAAGAATGAACTAAGCCCTGCCTCAAAGCTGCCTGCATCCTTGGACTGAGAACTAGGAAACTCAGATGGAGAGGAAGCAGAGAGTTGCCACCTCAGTCGTTGGAAGTAGTGGCCATTGGACCCTGGGGAGAACTCCCAATCTGGTGGGTGTCCAATGGAAAGGGACCTAGAATCACCATATGTTTAGAAACTTAATTTTTTTCCTTGCAGCGACATGACAGGTTTTGATGGGTTAGTCAGGAATATGAACTTGGAAGAATTAATACAGGAATTTTTCCCTGGTACCAAGTCCCATGCTTACAGTAAACAGAGCTCAACTGAATGGGAAACTGAACTGTGTAGAGCAATAATTCATGTGCTTTGGTTCACAATGGTAGAACTATACTTACATAGACTCCTCATATAGGCTGTGTCCGGAGTGCTGTGTCATTGGAAAAATGGATGATGTCATCAATACAATCACCTTGTACCCCAAGGGGATGATTGACAATGTTTTACTTTTTGTTTTTATGGGGTTGGCTTTTGTGTCATTAGTTTGTTTTTGCTGTGCTTTGGTTTTTATTTGCGGGTTGCTTTGTTGCTGTTGCTGGTGTAGTTGGTCTTATGGAGTTTTGATTTTGTCATAATCTGATTGCTAACGTAAACTTGATGCATGCCTGTCCCAGAGACAAGGAGATGAATTCTGGGTCTCCACTTAACTTTAGCCCCAATCCAAAAACAGATCTGATAACGTGGCCCTGCTCAACGTTCACCATCATGAAATGATCACTGAAGATAAGCGTGCTATAGCAAAGTGTGGTGAGGAAAGATTATATGGTGACTATCAATTGGAACAGTGTCTGTGGTCTTCAAGGCTTATATACTCAAGCAAGCAGTCATCTAAGCAAGGAATCAACTAAGTTCACATGGAAGAAGCACACCAGCTTGTGTGATCCAACGATGATGATTTTAAAAATTCAAAATGACAAAGGAAAAATATCAGAGCTTAAATTGAAATTTGTAGAAGGCAGAGGATAGTGTGAGCTCAAAACCCATCTGCAGAGTATCTATTCATATTAAACCATTAGCAGATCCTCTATAGCCACAGGGAAGGCTAGGCATCGTTGTAATAGTGATGACGCTGGATTGAACTTGCTACTTGGTCAGTTGACTGACCTTTTGATCCAACCTGAGGTACAAATATTTCTTGCTTGTTCCATGACAAAAATTTCTTCCCTGGACTTTTAAACACTGATGGTGGTCTTTACTTTCCTACTCATTATTTGAATTTTTGTTTCATTATTATTTTATCCTTACAACTTTATTTCATTTGTTTTTTTAATTGTTTCTGCTAGCTTTACCAGTTTGTGAAGCACAGAAGGAGTAGATGTAGAGATAATAACTGATGCAAAGGTTTAAAGGGGAGGTGGGGGTGGGAGTGGGAGATGCAGAAGGTGAGGTTGGGGAAGCAAACAAAGTATGTGGGAGGAGGAAGGGAACACTAGAATGGATTGTGATCTCATAACTCATTTAAAAAATGATATATCCATGAAAAAAGAAAATTGATTGGGGTAGTGATTGTACAATTCTTCTTGATATGATTGATAGGATTAAACTATCCTCCCCCCACCCCATCAGAACTGTGTGGTAGTTTCAAACCACTGACCTTGTGGTTAGCCACCCAACTTGTAATCACGATGCTATCAGGGCTCCCTGTGATTGAACTATTTATTTGTGTGATATGTAGCTGTGTACCAATAGAACTGTAAAAAAAAATTCGGGAAGTAGCGCCCATGACCACCAGAGGCAGTGATGCCTCCCCCCCCAAAAAAAAATTAGGGAAACAACTACCTGGCCAATTGTTTGACAGCGATTCATACTTGTGCCCAACCCCAAAAGAAAGATGATCAAACAGAATTTGGAAATTATAAAGTAGTATCATGAACTGCAGCAGTACGTCAGCAGGGAGCTCTAGAAATTCAAGCTGGATTAAGTCATGGATATTGGCTGAAAGCAGAGTACTGCAGAGTACCCAAAAGACGTTTGCTTATATTTTATTGACTATTTGAAGGCATTAAACTGTGTGTACCATAACAAACTATGGAAAATGTGGGGCAGAATAGGAACCTCAGAGTACTTCACTGTACTTACGCAGAGCCTGAAAACAGATTAAGAGGCACACTTTCAAACAGAACAAGGATTTAGACTGCATGGCTCAAATTAGAAAGGGTGTGTTTTGAAGACAGATTCTGTCACCCAGTTTATTTAATCTGTATATTGAGCAAATAATCTGAGACTGTGACCAACTCGAAAACTAGGCTTCAGGTTTGGAGGCCTGCTTGCTGGAAACAGAGAACTTGAAGTGCTTACTGAGGAAGATTGAAGATTATAGCCATCAGTCTAGATCAAAACTCAGTGTAAAGAAAATCACAATCCTCACAATTGGACCAAATGACAGCATCGTAATAAGTGGATAAAAGACTGAAGTGGTGGAGGGTTTCATTTTTTTGGTTCCATAATCAATACTCATGGAAACAGTCAGGAAATCAAATGACCTCTTGCACAGGGCAAATCTCTAAAGCGTGAGAAAGCAAAGGCCTGAACCAAGCCAGGCTATTTTCATTTACCTTACACTCATGTGGAAATTGGATACTGAATAAGGAAGACCCCAGAATAATTGATGCATTTGAATCATTATATTGGAGATTTTATATTTTGTTCCTCTTCTGCCAGAAGAACAAACACGTCAGTCTTGGAGAAAGCACAAACAAAATATTCCTTAGAAGCAGGAATGGTGAGGCTTTGTCTCAAATACTTGGGCCTTATGGTCAGGAAAGATCAGTTCGTGAACAAATGCATCATACTTCAGAAAAGAAAAAAAAAGACACCAAGTCAACACAAAGGAGGAAGCCCTCTGACGAGAATGAATTGACTTAGGGGCTCCACCATGGTGAGGACGGCGGGGCAGGATGGGTGGTGCAGTCTGTTGTATCCACGGTCGCTATGAGTCGGAACCAATGCAAGGGTGTCTAGCGACAATCTTCACAGATTTTTCTCAGAATCTTGATAGATTTTCCCAAACAAAACAGCATCATTGGGGTTTATTATAAAAAAATTTTTTTAAGAAAATTGAAAATGGGTGAGAAAAAGGCAGGAATGCTTTTGAGGGGAAGGGGGGAGGAGAGAGGGAGAGGGAGGGTGTGAGAGAGAGAGAGAGAATGCACGCCCATGAGCCCACCCACCAGTACAATGTACCAGCACATTGGTCAAGGCTAACAAGAGCTGTCTTGCAAGAAAGATTCCCCTATTCACACAACAGCCCAGATCTTACCCTTCCGACTTCCTTTTGTGCCCTAAACAGACCAAAAATAAATTAGTAAACAAACACCGCATTGCCATGGTCAGTGTTGACTCACAGTGACCCTATAGGCAGGGGAGAACTGCCCCTGTGGGTTGTCAAAATGAGACTGTTGGAGGAGCAGAAAGCCCCATCTATCTCCCTTGGAGCAGCTGGTGGCTTCAAACTTCAGACCTTGCTGATCACAGCCCAACGCTAACCCCTACAGAAGGAGCAGGGCTCCTCCCCGAAAGACACACATGCAAGGCATGTGATTTCAGTGCCTTGAGGATGACAAAACTACCCTTTTAGTGTGGTGATAATTCCCAGAAGTTAAGAGAGATGAAAATACCACTTTCAGAAGTGCATACACCTCAACGGAGCATATATTACAAGGGAAGAGATGAAAATAACACTCAATTGTCTTTTATCAAGGGGTCACCAGAATGGGAGGATGGGGAAGGAGGGAAAAATGAGGAGCTGATACCAAGGACTCAAGTAGAAAGAACATGCTTTGAAAATAATGATGGCACCATATGTGTACATTTAATGTGTGAACTGCTATAAGAGCTGTAAGAGCCTGCAATAAAATGATTTATTTTTTAAAAAAGAAATAGAAATGCCACATTTTGATGTTTTAATAAAGGCATCTATGATTTTTAGCAATATTTTACTTGCCTTACATAATTTGTACTTTATTATGTATTATATCAGATTCTATATAATACTAGAAGACCAAGCACCAAAATATCAATAGTGAAACTCTTTGGGTGTTGGATTAAGGATAATTTTTCCTTTGATGCGTAGATGTGAGTATCTCTTTATATATATATATATATACACACACATATATATTCTAACATGTATGCATTGAGCATGTTTTACTTTTGTAATTAAATAAGCCATGTTTCTCAGTATTGAGTTACCATGGAACTAAAGAAAATATTTCTCATAGCTGGAGAGATGACTTGGCTACAATCAACAAAATAATAAGCCCACAGTTCTTGTGAGTGTAATCCTCCAGCGATCCTTATTCCGATGGGTTCCAGTTCACAACTAAATAATACAACAGATTAGTCCCTTGACGAGATGACAGAATACAGAAAATATAACTGTGAACAACAAAAAAAAATGTCCTGTTCATTAGAGAAGTATATTCCTGTTGTGAAGGAAAGGAAATTGTCACCAATCAGTGCAAAAGATTGCATCAAATATACACTGGGAAACATCTGTGTACGAGATAGGGACACAGAGGAAGAATCGCTAACCTGGGAACCATCAGAAAACGTTTCTAAAAAGGAAATGAAATGTGAGTTTTGAAAGAAAAGTAGGAAGTAGTCGAGCAGATGGCACGAGGAAAGCAGAGGCAGGGAGCGCGAAAGAGCTTGTTCGTTCCATTGCCTGAAGATACTGGAAACTGGCTCCGCATGTTTGAAAGAATAATGTAGGACAGGGGGCCAGAGTCTCTGATTTCTTGCTCTAATACAGTTCCTGAACTGCTGGGAGACCTCAACAGAGGTTCAAGCAGTTAAATTGGACATACTTTAAGGAGAAGTTTGGATTGTATCCAAAAATAATGCAAAGCATTAAATTTCAAAGGGAGAGGATAATCAAGAAAATAAGTACCATGTCCAACTATGTGGAAGAGAAGTTTGAGAATGGAGACACAAACTCATCTTAGAGGTTCTTTCACTAGTTCAATAGATAAATGCTGATATATAATAAACGCCACTTATTGATAAATAAATTAGAAATGGGCAGTCAATTCAGTAATAGAACATTTCTATAGTGATGCTACAAAGTAAGGTATGTAACTAATAAAATAATTAGTCGGTAGGTGTCTAGAGTACCACATGTCTTGGTTTGTCTGGGACAGTTCTAAACTCTATTAATTATCCTGGTATGATTATCAATAATAGTTCTTTCACTCCCCAAAGTACATGACATGAAAGAGTTTGTATGATAAACTACATGACATGGAAGAGTTTCTTCCACTTCCAGCTTCCTGAATCTCTAGCCTGTAGACCCTACTGCAGGTCACATTCCTTGTGCTTATTTTCACTTCCTCAAGTGAATGCACCATCTTGCCATCTTCTAAACAACACCTGTAGTCAGAGAAAGGCAAGCCCCCTTTTCCTGTCTTGCCCCCAGGATCAGTAGTACTATAATTTTTTTTTTCTTACACTTGCCTGAATCTTCAAATCTCTGGCAACAGAAATTCTTTGAGAAAGACATGCCTGTTCTGGATTCAAATTTTATTGCCAAATCTATTTCTTCTGCTCAGACTCCTCTTTCTTTCCTTCAGCACTAGCTGGGCACTCTGTTCCTTAAAATATCAATTTCTTGAGAATGATGATGGCAACAAATGTACAACTGTAGTCTGCATACAATTTGATGTATGTATTGATCATGATAAGAGTTGTATGAGCCCCCAAGAAAATGATTTTTTTATAAAACCTGAAACTTTCCCCCACAAATCTGCTTTTTCTTACTTATCCTTTCTTCTCAAATAAACCTTCATTCATCAAGTCTCCACCTTATATTTTATTGCCTCTGTTTTAGTTAGCTATTACCACATTGACAAGTTACCCCCAGGACTGATAGTTTAAAACAGCATGTATTTACATTTTCCCAGTTTCTATGGGTCAGGAATCCATCAGCAACTTAGCTATAACTCTCTGTGGTAGTTACATCATCTGGGCCAACTTGAGACTATTAAGAGTGAAGGGGTGGGGTTGAGCCTGTCAATCAGGCCGCTGCTTGATTTGGAGATGCTATGGAGAGAAATAGCTTGCTGGAGACAGGGCATACTCACTTGCTGCTTCGTGTTCTTGACCACAAGACACATGGAGCTACCCAAGAGCCCTGGAACTGGAGGAGCCACATGGAGACCCCTGCCAGACCCATGCTTATACTGCCACTGAGTCCACAAGACTTTCCACGACTGACCTGCGATCTTCCTGCACTCAGCACCATTGCATGAGTTCCATGAATCTGAAGAGGAATTTATATAATTGGTATCGGACATATGGGCTAATACCAAACATATGGACTTGATCAAGACTGGGTTGGAATGTTTTCTCAAGATTCAATTACTCTTGTATGTAAAGTCTTTTCTTATACACATTTTTAAAAAAACAGTCTCTTTACAATGGATTTCATTACTTTTCGTAATCTCGTTAGCTTGGGAATCCTCTAAATTAAAATTCATCTTCTTCCTCAACTATGTCATTGACTAGGCCAACCTATCACAGATGCCTCGCTTCTCCAGCATGGCCAATGGGAGTCTCTCCACACCCTCTATTCCTTCACTCGAGCCAGGTCAAACCCGTGTCCACCACTGACTTACTTCAGGCTCAGGAGGACCCCGTGTATGGCTGTTGCCATGCGTTCTGACTCACAGAGATCCGACAGACAACAGATCCAAAGACTGCCTGGCCCTGCAGCGTCTTCACAACTGCTGCTATCTCTGAGATACAGGGGAATTTCCAGGTTACCATGGAAATGAATCGGCAGCCCTGTGTGAGTCCATATCGCTGAAGCTTTGCTCTTGCTCGCCGACTCTCTACCGAGCACAGTGTCCTTCTCCAGAGACATGCCGGCATATCCGAAGAAGGTGAGACAAACTCTCAAGATCCACACTGCTAAAGAGCATTCTGCTGGACTTCTTCCAAAACAGTCCATAGCAAATTCAGCATCTTTCACTGACACCATAATTTAAGGGCATCATTTCTTCTTTGGTCTCCCTTATTCATGATCTAGCTTTCAAACTCCTATGAGGTCACCGGAAATAGCATGGCACACTTTAATCCTTGAAGTGACTTCTTGGCCGCTTAACACTTTCAGAGGACTTTTGCAGATTTTACCAATGCAATACACCCTTGGGTTCCTTGACTGGTGCTTCCATGGGTCCTTACTGTGGTCCAAGGAAAATGAGATGCTTGATAACGTCAACCTTTCCCCTACTGTGGCTTGTTGCTCCTGCTGAGAGGTTTTGTGTGCTTGATGTTGAGATGAAGGCTGTCGTCTTTGATTCTCAAAGGAAAACTGCTCTGTATGATTTCTTGACTATAATCATTAGGGAAGAAGGTCCCAGGCCTTTCTCTCTAATGCTCCTGTGAGCTCTCACTTAGTCCAGTGCAAACCATCGGTGTTCCCAGGGACCTTGTCCAGACAATGAAGTTGGTTATAACAGCTGTTTATGTGTAGGAGCACATATGATTTTTACATATCTTTTTTCTACTTTTCATTGTATTCCATACTTTCTACAATGAGCATTTTATGACTAAATATATTTATTGAAAACTAAGCAACTCTTAGGGCAACATAGGCATCGACATATATCTGGAAATATATTCACATATAATGATGGGGATATAAGTTTATGCACACATATTAATAGGTTAAGTTTTAAGGTAGCAGATGGCCGTTGGGCCTCAATGCAAGAAAACTTTGTTCTAATAAGCTGGCCTTCCGTGATTCTCACCTTCCTCACATGATCCCTGAAGACAAAATGGGTGCATAAGCTAATGTGGTGAAGAAAGCTGATGGTACCCAGCTATTACGAGATACAGTGTTGGGGGTCTTAAAGGCTTGTCAATAAACAAGTTACCCTCTAGCAGGGATGCTCCAATGCCCACATAGAATAAGCACACCAAACTGTGTGATTATGAGGTATCGCTGGAATCAGATAGCAGACATCAAGACCCAAAACAAACAACCATTTCAATGTGAGCAAGGGGCTCAGAATGGAAACCCAAAGTCCAGCGGCAGACCATTGGACATCCCCTCACAGAAGGTCATAAGAAAGGGACAAGGCAGCCAGCGTGCCGTCTAGCACCAAAGAAATGCACAATATTCCTCTACTCCTTTCATGCTTCCTCACCAACACCACCACCATCATGGCCCCAGTTCTATCTTACAAATCTGGCTAGATCAGAGCATGTACACTGGTATAAATAAGAGCTGTTGACACACAGAATCCAGAACAGATAAAGCCCTCAGGACCAATAATGAGAGTAGAGATACCATGGAGGGAGGGAGAAGGTGGTGGGAGAAAGGGAGAATGGATAGCAGTGATCAACGTACAACACCCCTTCGCCCCAGTTAATGAACAATGGAAATGTGGGTGAAGGGAGACAAAGATGGTGTAAAATATGAAAATAAAAATAATTTCTAAATTATCAAGGGTTCATAAGGGTGGGAGGGTCAGGAAATGCTTAAATATTGGTGCCATCAGGGACTCTTACATATATACAGATAATGCTACTTATCAGGATGATGCTTTTGCTATAAGAACATAGCCTTAACAATAAAATCAATAAACCATAAAATTAAATTACAGCACAGCTATCATGGAAAATGGCAAAAGGACAGCGTAACAGAATGGTTTGGTTTCACAACAACTCGATGCTTTAGAAATGAGAATGGTGAGGGAAAAAAAATCCCAATGCTGCACGTTATACTAAAACACGCAAATGCACACCCGTTCCAAAGGGCAGGGTTTAAAAATCCTGATTGTCTCTGCAAGGCCTTTGTGTATAATGATAAATATAAATGAGAAGAAAGGCTTCTGGTGCAGCTAGGCACAATGAGAAATGTTTTGAAAGAAAACTTGCGGCTGTGTTGACTGCCTCAGACATAGGAACGATGCTTTAGAGGCCAAGAGAGGACTCCTCCGGTGGAGACGTGATGAAGTCCGTGAGGAGGTCAGATGGAGCATGACTTTATTTCAAGTGTCAGAGAATTGAACAGGACAGACAGGTCTCCTGCAAGGAGTGAAGACACGTGCTGTGCTGTGGTTAGCTGTTTCTTTCTGGTGTCTGGCTGGTGTTGTGAAGGGGACTGTGATGAACCAACAGTACCTAGATGATTGCTTCTCCTAGCAGATTTAAGTACACAGCTGGGAATTACGTCAGTGATTATTTTTAAGTCTTTGAAAAGCAAGGTAACAAAGAAAATAACAACTACCAAACAAACCCACTTGTTTGGTTGCCTGCCCACGGATAATTTTACCTTGATATCAGTTTGAATAAAACAAGAACTCTTTATTAAATCATTTTATTGGAGGTTCGTACAATTCTTATCACAATCTATACATCCATCGTGTAAAGCACTTTTGTACATTTGTCTCCCTCATCATTCTCAAAATACTTGCTTTCTGCTTGAGCCCCTGGTATCTGCTCATTTTCCCCTTCCCTCCCACTCTCCCCTTCCCCATACACCCTTGATAATTTATAAATTATTTTGTCATATCTTACACTATCCCACATCTCCCTTCACCCACTTCTCTGTTGTCCATCCTCCAGGGAGGAGGTTATGTGTAGATCCTTGCAATCTGTACTCTCTTTCTACCCAAGCTTCCCCCTACGTTCCCAATGTTGCCCTTCACTCCACTGGTCCTGAGGGGTTCTTCTGTCTTGGATTCTCTGTGTTTCCTGTTCCTATCTGTACCCGTGTACGTTCTCCAGTCCAGCAGAATTTATAAGGTAGGATTGGGATGATAGTGGGGGGAAGGAGCATATAAGAACTAGAGGAATATTGTATGTTACATTGTTGCTACACTACACTCTGACTGCCTTGTCCCCTCCTGGAGAGCCTTCTGTGAAGGAATGTCCAGTTGCTTACAGATGGATTTTGGATCCCCACCCTGTACTCCCTCTCATACACAATAGGAATTTTTGTTCTTTAATGCCTGATAGCTGACCCCTCAACACCTCGTGATCACCCAGACTGCTGTGTTTCTTCCATGTGGGCTTCGTTGCTTCTCAGCTAGATGGCTGCTTGTTTATCTTTAAGCCTTTAAAGCTCCAGACTCTATCTATGTCCCTTGATAGCCAGGCCCTATCAGCTTTCTCCATCACTTTTGCTTATGCACCTGTTTTGTCTACAGCGATTGTGCCAGACAGGCTGGTGTGTTTCTTCCATTTGGAAAGCAAGAACTCTTTGATGGGCTCATAGTGTGGTAGGTAGAGCAGGTCCGTTATGGAAGAGAACGAAATGAGTCAGGAAGAGTGACACGTGGGCGGTGTGTTGTGTGTGCCATACTGCCAGGGCAACTGTGGTAGTTCTATAATCTGTTGTCAATTTGAGAGGATTAAGAGTGAAGGGGTCGGCTGAGCCCCGGTGGCGTAGTGGTTGTGCGCGGGACTGCGGCCCACTGGGACGGAGGTTCAATTCCAGCAGTGGGGCTGGGCCTCCTACTCCCACCACCGGAGAGCAGTGATGCCCCCCCCCAAAAAAAAAGAGTGAAGGGGTGGAGTTTAGTCTGTCAATCCAGCTGCAGCTTGATGACCTCAATTGGAAGTGTTTAGGAGATAAATAGCTCAATGGAGGCAGGACACAGGCTCACTTCCTAGGAGACGTTAGAACTGACAAGACACAGAGCTAAGCTAGAAGCCTGAGCTGGCGGAGTCATGTGGAAACTGAGATGCTTGCAATGCTACTGGATCCACAAGACTTCCCACCCACTGGCCTGTGCTCTTCCTGCATTCAGCATCATCAAATGTGCTTTGTGAGTCTGAAGAGGACTTTATAGATTGGTATCAGACATATAAGTTAACATCAGACTTGTGAACTTGAACAGGACAGGCCCAGAATGTTTTATCAATATTCAATTGTTCTTGTACATAAAGCTCTTTCTTTTACACATATGAGTGTCTATGAATTTGTTTCTCTAGTCTACCCAGACTAACACAGCAACCTATGGGAAAATGCAGAAGATGGGGGAAATGATATGGAAATAACTTACACCAGCAATATCCTGGTTACTTATGGGGGAGTGGGGGTGGGGAATGTCTTTAGAGGTGGTCCAAGTCAAATATTTAATTTTTATAACATTTTTATATATTTACAATACTGTTCTTTGAAAAGTATAGCCATAGGGAATTAGAGATCTCGTTACATCTGGTCCAGGTGGGTACAGTATGAGCCCACAGTTCATAAAAATCTCTCTGACAGGAGCCACTGCCCTGCTCCACCATCTCTCTTGTATTGACTGATGCTGCTAAGTGACTTCATTGCATTGTTGTCATCATATTAAGCTTTCAGACTAACAGTAAGATGTCTCTTTCATATTATTTTGCCTCCATAAACCATTTCTAACCTCTCTCTTCCAACTTCTCACACTCTAGTTTCCTCTCTTGAGGGTAGGTCTTCATTTAGATAATCAAATGTCAGATTCTTCCCAATATTTGAGAGTGGTGAGCAAATATTGACCTTTCCTCAACATGGCCAGTAAGGAAAAGGATATAAATTTATTACAAAAAAAATATGTACAAGGGAGAAGCAGCACCAATTACTTGAAAGAATAAAAACCCACCTTTAACTCTTTGCACAACATTGGGTTCAAATATGGAGCAGGTTAGGGCTGTGATGTGCCCAAGAGTGTTTAAGCACTGCTGGAGTGTTCTAAAGTCATACTAGTAATCACTGATGGGCACCCCTGCTGTTTACTTTGGGTGGCCTTGTTTTTCAGTATTTGAACAAGGAATTCACAATATGTACCATTAGGTTACTCATAAACATTCAGAGGGATTCTGGGTTAAAAGTGACGTGCCCACAGAAATTTCCCAAAGCACTCACTTCTTTAACAAATCACTATGAAAGGCCGTACAAGGTGAGCTCATAATTCTCGGTACTTGGTTTAGCATTCCAAATTGGTGAGATTGTGAAGGGAGCTGAAGATTCTCCTAGGAAATGCCCCTATTTTCCATACAGCCAACCTTCCATATGTTACTGCCTCCATTATGCTCCCCACCAGAGTTCCAGAGGCTATCGTCACAATGCAGTGATACAAGCAAGGGGTTAGTCCCTGCCTGTGCCTTTTCTCTTGCACGAATGACAATCAAAGGGGCATACTGTCCAGGACTCTACCCATCATTGACTGCATTTATTAAAAATGACAAGATTTTGCCCTTCAAGGCCAGGGCTAGCCCTCTAAGTTGACCATCAATGACTATAATGAAGGGTACAAGTTCAAGAACAGAATGGTTTCTGTCTAAGAGGCAAAGGAAAGAGTCAGGTGCATGATGCAAAAGAGAATCCCCAGAGAGGATATTAAACTACGCCTGTGGTACAGTGGTTTTGAATGACTCGCTAATGAATTGTCACCAGTGATTCTCAGCTGAGTAAAAAAAAAAAAATTAACATATTCATTTATTTTTGCATTGTGAAAACTATTCAGTTTATTGTGGAAAGTAAAGGTTCCATAATCTCAACACCGTTGTTATTAATGTATATATAGCCATTTACAAGGTATGCAGACAACCAGGCATTATCTTTGTTCCACTAGTGATAACTGTCTGGGTCTCATTAGTTACCAAGTATTTCCAAAACCTATTTTGGGATCCCTTTGAATCTGGCAGATATATCACTACCAGTGTCACATAGGAGTTTCATGGTTCCTTAAAATGGTCTATCCAATCTTCCTGGGATCCTGTCTATTTTTCTTCACGTATCTTTTATTTAATAATTCAATACATCAAGAATTCTACAATCATTACAACAATCCATTTCAGAACATTTTCTTCTTATGCTCATTGTTGTTAACTGGGAATTTCCCCTCAACCTCCCCTGCCATGCCCCTTGGTAACAATTAATCGAATTACCTAGATTTACCTCTCCAGGATTTCATATACAGAAAATCATAACAAAAAAGAGAAGGAAACAAAATGACAACAATGACAAAACAAAACATGGAACCTCAATGAGCTTCAATAACCTCCAATGAGAAAGCAGAAAATATTTAAAAGACTTTCAAATATGTCAGAAGGGAAATCAAATGTTAAGGTATTATATTTTAACCTAACTGCATCTGCCATAGTTGATTTTACAATTCTCTGTCTGAGACAAGTCTATTCACATCCCTGGACTATGTTCAGATGGATTGTGTACAGCAGAGGTTTAATTCATGTGGGAAACCCTGAAAATGAATTTGGCGCTTCCAGTGTCATCATAGCCTTCAGCAAACTGGGGGTTCAGACCTTAAGTTATATCATTTCCTCCTTCCAATTTGAATTTATTATTTGTAATCCTTGGACACACGGGCTGATGCACTCCTTCCAGGTGAGCTTAGTTTTTGCCTCATTTAGAAGGATGCTTTGTTTGTTTGTTTGTTTGTTTGTTTGTTTTGGCATCACTGCTCTCCGGTGGTGGGAGTAGGAGGCCCAGCCCCGCTGCTGGAATTGAACCTCCGTCCCAGTGGGCTGCAGCCCCGCGCACAATCACGACGCCACCGGGGCTCAGCCAGGATGCTTGTTTTAAGACACATCTATAAGACCCCTGACAGCATTATTTCTGAAAGCTGAGATTCATCTGCTTTCTTCACCATCCTTGCTATAACACTCATATCTTCAGTGATCTCTTCATGAGGATGAACTTCAAGAAGGGCATGTCATAGACCTAATGGTTCTTAGATTGAAGTTAGAATTAAGTGTTAACCCAAAGTCCATTCACATATACATGGTTTATATATGTCTCTGGTTCATTTTAGAGACATCATTCTCAGTTTATGATAGAGAACATTATAAATCATCCCACTGGGACATAAGGTGATTCTATCACTGTTAGATCCTGTTGTTAATTTAGCAGATGCTCTAGAGTTTAAAACACTTTTGAGAGGAAAAAGCCTAGCTGGCTTTTCAGACCACTATGTGTGACTGACTAGACAGAATATAAAGGAATAATAGAGGTTGCCAATAGGGCAAAACTTTCAATAACACTTAAAGAGGTGAATCATGCCTACAAGACTACAACCATATCATAAGAAAGCAAAGAGAGCATTAAAATAGTAAATGTGTGGTAGTCCCAGGCCACCATTCACTGGGTACTCTCAAGCTAGAGATCTGAACCAAAGTCTGTGCCCACCAATTCTGTAACGTTGGGATAGCAGTCAAGGGTTCCTTCTGAAATCTGACCCTAGTGACAAGGGTATTTCAGCCTTAAGTCAAAGGTTAGGTGACCAGACTTATTGTTAACAATTTAACAATGTCCCATGGCATTTTAAAATTAAAACAATTACAATACTATTTTTACATTCTATGGAAATTTTTGCTGCTCCATATAGACCAAATTTTTAATCAAGAACACCTCTCATCCCCACCAACCCCACCCCCAGTCAATGGTGTCCCGCTTAAAATCTGGTCATTTTAGAAGGGCGTACGTCAGTTCCTTAAATCTGCTACAGGTGAACTTGAGGTAAAGCCCAATTCACTTAACAGGGGGTCCACATCGAATCCTTCTGGTGTGCACTACGAGAAATGTTGTGTACTTCGAAAGGTCAGAGTTTAAAGTTCCAGCAGTCTATAGCACATGACCTTCTTCCCCAAGTGCTGGATAGAAACGTTAATACTGTCCAATTAGGATATAATACTAGATGTGTTCTCCCTTTGGGTCTGTATAAGATTATTGAGAAGTAGTTCCTACTAGTTTCTCTACCAACAGAAGTGGAATCACCTTCTCCTACATATGCACATCCCCTTTCTCATTCCTGACTTGAATGTCCAGTAACATGTACTTATCACTCTTGAAGAAATGTCTACTGATTTGAGGTGACTTCAGCACAATGTTTTGTTTTTTAATCATTTTAATGGGGGCTCGTACAATTCTTATCATAATCCGTACATCCATCCATTGTGTCAAGCACATTTGTCCATTTGCTGCCATCATCATTCTCAAAACATTTTCTTTCTACGTGAGCCCTTGGTATCAGCTCCTCATTTCCCCCTTTCCTCCCCCACTCTTCTTCACTAGGAAACCTTTGATAATTTATAAATGATGATTACTTTGCCATTTCTTACACTGTGTGATGTCTCCCATTTTTCTGTTGTCGATCCTCCAAGGAGGGGGCTATATGTAGATCACTGTGAACAATTCCCACTTTCCCTCCTGGTATCACTACTCTCATGATTGGTCCTGAGGAGTTTATCTGTCCTGGATTCCCTGATTCCTAGCTCTTATCTGTACCAGTGTATACACTCTAGTCTAGCCAGTTTCAGGTAGAAATGAAATTGTGATAGAGGCATTAAAGAACTAGAGGAACATTGTATGTTCCATCGGTATAATACTGAATGCTTTCTGACTTATCTCCTCCCCATGACCCTAGTGTAAGAGAATGTCCAATTGGGTCTCCACTCTCCATTTCCCTCATTTACAATGGTTTTATTTTTGCTCTTTGATCCCTGATACTTGATCCCATCGATTTCTCATGATCACACAGGCTGGTGTGCTTCTTCCATGTGGGCTTTGTTGCTTCTCAGCTATATGGCTGTTTATTTATCTTCAAGCCTTTAAGATCCCAGACTCTATATCTTTTGATAGCTGGACACCATCAGTTTTCTTCACCACTTTTGCTTATGTGCACTTTGTCTTCAGCAATTGTGTTGGGAAGGTGAGCATCATGGAATGCCAGTTTAATAGAATAAAGTGTCCTTGCATTGAAGAAGTACTTGAGTAGAAACCCAATGTCCACCTGCTACCTTAATCCTAAACCTATCAATATATGCACATAGATCTATTTCCCCATTGACATATATAAATATACTTACATATATACATGCCTGTATTTAGATCTCTATATATGCCCTGTGCCTCCTAGTTTTTCCTCTCTATCCTTTTACTTTCCTCTTGTCCCTCTAACATGCACAGCCTTTACTTGTGTTTCTATAATTCCTCTCTTTTCCATTGCCCTTGATCAAACCCTACCAGGTCTCCTACACCCTCCTTGTCATTGATTATGGATCACTTGTTGTTCCTTTGTCCCTGGGTTTGTTAATACCCATTTCCTTTCCTTCATGTCCCTCCACTCCCACCTCCAGAGCCATCAGCCCCATTATTTTCTCCTTCACATTATTTATCCTGTCTAGCTTATCTAAATACACCTGAAGAGATAATAATTATGCAAAAAAAGACAGAGCAAAACCAACCAACAAAATAAAACAAAACCAATGACCCAAAAAAAAAGCCTATAAAGAATTCAAGGTCTGTTTGTTGACCTTTTAGGAGTGTTTTCAGCTCCAGTCTGATGGGATGCCATGTCCTGACACCAATGTCTATTTTTGGTATTCCCTGGGGACTTCCTTGCTGTTCTGTTGCATGCCATTAGAGTTTTGCCTCAGTGTGGTGGAGTCAGACCAGACACAACTCCCGCAGTCTCCAGTGGTGTCCATAGTGCTATGGGTCAATGAGGAACGCCACGTTCCATAGTGGGGTTGGCGCTATGGTCCTCTCTGTTTTAGCACAATGCTTTATGGCATCAACTGAATTGTCTTCTCCCTTTTCATCCATCATGACAAACTGACTTCAGCTGAGGTGAGGTCTCTTCTGTTGAAGGAGTTTTGCGGTGGACGTATAAAGTGGGTGGCTTCTGACTCATGGGCACTAGGCTGGCTCTCTAACACATTGCGTGGAAGACTGGATTAGAAAATTACATGAACTCAGAGTAGAAACGTATCTTCATCTTGGTAGTTATGGCTATAGTAGTAGACTCATAATATCTGTCCTCTTGTGACTAACTTCACTCAGAATAATTATTCCCAGGTCTCTCCATGTCAAGAGGTGTTTCATGGTTTCATCACTGTGTTTTAGGAATACATGTATCAGAGTTCTTACACTGATGGTCACGTGGGCTGTTTCTAGCTTCTTGCTACTGTGAACTGTATTGCAATAAACACGGGAGAGCGTGCATCTGATTATATTCTGTCTTTACTTACCCAATAAAGGTATTGCTGGGTTTGTTGATATTTTCAGTCTCGGTTATTTTAGTTAGCACTGTATCACTTTCCCCAATGATTCTACAATATTTACAAGCACACCAGCAGTGTGTCCATTCCAATCTCTCCCCACCTTCACCAGCATTTGTTGTTGTCTGTTTTTTGAATTGGGCTATCATTGTGAGAGTGTCGAACCTTTTTTAAATTGCTACATCCCTTAAACCACATCAAGAATCATCCCATAATTCTCTCATTTCAATGTATTTCTATTTTGGGGATTGAGTGCAAAGTCAGAAACTTAAAGTTATTCCTTTTCTTTTCAATAATCCACCAAATCAACAAAAATTAGAGCTCATTCATGAGTTACCTTTCTTTTCTCAAAGGATTTACCATATATGTTATCAGGAAAAAAAAGGCAAGCCTCAGCAACTCTTTCTGGTGGCTTCACTGAAGCATAGCAGGGGGTTTGGGCAGGTGACCTATCACCCAGAAGAATGGTAGCTGGAAAGCCCAAACCTCTTTGTGGAGGTCTTGTTTCTAAGTAGACCTTGACCATCAAGGAATAAATAACCCTGTGAGGTGGCAGCTGGATTTAGTAAGTTTATTTGCGAATCACACATCAAGCTCCATGATTAAAAGAACCAAGGTTCCACAACAATGGTTCCCAATCTATGGGTCACAACCCCTTTGGGATCGATCCCCTGTGGCCCTATCATGGGGGTCAGTTGATTCATAACATTAGAAAAATTACAGTTATGAAGTTGCAACAAAAGTAATGTTGGGGTTGGGGGTCACCAGAACATAAGAAACTGTATTAAAGGGTTGCAGCATTAGGAAGGTTGAGAATCACTGTTCTACAAGGATATATTGGACCCAACCACTGTTATAAATCAAATGAAATTTCATTATGATGTAATGATTTAATTGCCGATAATGCTATTTACCTTCTTATACTTTATCTAGGAATAACAGCAATTTGAACCATTAAGAAATTGTCCATCGTAATTTCTTAAATGAAATTTCTCATTATTTCTAAAATATTCATATATGTAATGAATGACTATGGCTTTCAGGGGCAATGTATCTACTTACAATGATTAAATCTTAAACATAAATAAGGAACAACTGCTCCAAGAGTATGCAAAGTC
Organism: Nesogale talazaci; assembly: GCA_004026705.1. Classification (NCBI taxonomy): domain Eukaryota; kingdom Metazoa; phylum Chordata; class Mammalia; order Afrosoricida; family Tenrecidae; genus Nesogale; species Nesogale talazaci. The sequence goes on from PVJH01006132.1 coordinate 93,980, forward strand.
CTTTGTGATTAAACTTAAGCATAGGATTGGAAACCAAAATACTGTAAAAGAAGTCTTTCTTTGCCTGAGATTTTTCCGGGGAAATCAACATATTTATCTCATAAATCAAAGGACCTCCAGGTCAGAAGAGAACGCTGATGACATTTAGGGCAACCTTGTTTAGTTGGTAATCAATTTGTGCAGGCTTGCTTGAATTTTGTTGTAAGTTTTAGGATCAAAAGTTCCAGGTCTTGGAATATCCTCAGTGTGGGAAAAAACAGGTTAGTGGGTCACTTGACTCTTTGGATCCATAAGTCTTTCCATATGAAATAACTGCAAGAGACTTGCTGGCCTCAGATAGAAGATGCCCAGCAATAAAACTTAACTTTTCCAAAGCGGAGTATCCTTAAATTCTCACAGAGTTCTATTTCCCATCATGAGTAGAATGCAGTGTCCCTAAAATGTATCCTTGTTCTCCCTTCCCTACTGAAGTATTCAAAGACTGCAATCCCTCTCAACCCACACTGGTCCCTAGGTTAAGTGTGCCCCGCTTCTTTGTCTGCTCCAGTGTGTTCACTCCATTGGTAATCCCGTTGCCTTCCTCCAGGCAGAGTCATCGCTCACACTTCCTTCAATGATGACATCTCAGTGGTCTGGAAGCTCAGACTTGCACACACCACAGTCGCAGAGTTCTTTAGTCCTTCCGCTATAGTGGGTGTCATGCTGTCATGCAGATAAATTGACATTCCATTATCTCATCTGGCAGTCACGTCCCACCACTGAACATTGAATAACACGACAGTTCTTATCAACAGAAAGTGGCAGAGATGTTTCACACATGCTATTGTTCAAAACTGCTATCCTGAAATTATGCAATTGGTCTTTGGGTTCAAGCATGATACATTTATCCAATCGAGTTAGCCCGTGGTTCCAGCTTTGAATCACAATTCCATCACTCAAATTACTCACTTCCCTTCTAAGTTCAAGTCATTTACAAATGTTTTTGGTATGTCAATATCTGCAGTTACTCATGTCCTTGGCAGAAATGTTGACTAGGTCAGCAAGGAAGACTAGGTCATTAGTCAGAGTGTGATCATTGTGATATGAAGACAGGTGTACAAATAAGGACTTTATATGGGGGAATTCCCAAGGATGGTCTCTTTTCCTATGTTGTATTCTTTATTTTTAATTTTATTGGAGTTCTTACAGCTCTTATAACAATCCATACATCCATAATATCAATCACTATTTGTACCTATGTTACCATCATCATTTGCTAAACACTTGCTTTCTGTTTCAGCCCTTGGTATTACTTCCTCTTTTTTTCTCTCCTTCCCACTCTCCCATCCTTGTGACCCCTGGATAAATTATTATTATAACTTATAAATTATTTTTATGTCTTATACTGACTACTGTCTCCCTTCACCCACATTTTTGTTTTCCCCCCTGGGGGAATGGATTATGCATCAATGATTTTTATCCATTCCCTCTTACTCCTTTCGTCCTCCCACCTTCTACCTTTCTGTTATCACTACTCCCAATTCTGTTCCTGAGGGCTTTCTCTTTCCTGGATTATGTGAGTCATGAGCTCTTATCTGTACCACTATACATGCTCCCAACCCATCCAAAACTGAAAGGCTGGCGTGGGGTCATGACAGTGGGTGAGGAAGCCTCAAAGAACCAGAGGAGTATAGTGTATTTCATCAGGGCTACAGTGAGCGCCGGTTGACTCATCCCTTCCTTGTGACCCTTCTGTGAGGGGATGTCCTATTGGGGGTCTCCGCTTTGACCCTCCTCATTCTCAACAATATTTTTGTTTCTTTGTTTTGGGTCTTTTGATGCCTGTCATTGGATCCCATTAACGCCTCATGATCACATAGGCTTGAGGGCTTCTTCCATCTGGGCTTGTTGCTTTTCTGTTAGATGACCACATGTTTAACATCAAGTCTTTAAGACCCCAGACACGCTATCATGGATGTTCTTTTCTATATTTTAGAATGGGATTTGACATCCGGAAAAAGCATATCGCAATTCATTCCCTCCTTCTTGACTAGTGACTGTCCTCTCCTTTCCCTATAACCCAGTCTTGTTCAGGTGTTTCCAAATTTGAAGCAAGCAATATTACATACTTCCCACTATGACCCTAGAAGGAATCAGGATTCTGTGGGTAGTGGGTGTGGGTCGTTAGCACAGTTTATCAGCTGTCCTTGACTCTCCTGCTCACAGCCACATGGTAGCATTGCACTTACCAGCCCTCCTGAAGTCCATCGTGGTCATGAAACTTGCTTTAGCCAATGGCAAACATGTGGAATAATATGCTTAACATGCAGCCATTTCAAAGGCAGTTGAGTTTTTTAGTGTGTTTCCTTTCCACCAATTTTATAATCAGAAAATAAATTCTTTTCATTGTCCTGGGTCCCCGAGAGAACACAGTAGCCAGAGTCCTCTTGCTGACTCAGACAGGACACACAGGATGACTGAGTAATAAAACCATGGAGGTGTTGGTTTGTTTCAATGATGGGGTCTCTTGTCACTGTTCTATTACTCTCAGCATAACTGGAAGCATCAAGAAATCAAATGACATGTCGTCATAAGGGACAAAGCTGCTACAGATAGCCTTTTTAAAGTTTTACAAACCAAAGATGTCATTTGCATGAGTAAAGTGTGTCTGGCTTGATATGCATCTGAAGGCTGGATAGTGAAAAAGAGAGAGAGAGAACTGCTACATTCAAAATGCGGTGTTGGTGAAGGATACTGACTATACCCAGACACCACCACACAAACAAACCAATATTAGAGAAAATATAACCACAATGTTTGGACAAGTCACCAGAAATTCCAATTACTGGAAAGAACATCATATACAGTCAAGTAGCATTCAAGACTCAAACATCCGAAGCATCATGAAAAGGACACCATGGCAGGGAGCGTTGTGTTCTGTTACATGTAAGGTAGTCATGAGTGGGAGTGGACTTGGCATTGAGGATGCAGATGCAGAAAAAGACATGGACCTCGTTAACAAGAAGTCCATGGCTAAATTGAGGAGATATATCTATGTGGAGTCTACATTACCATGTCATAGAAAGTCAAACTGGGAAGTGTTGATAACTACCATAAGATGTGGGGCTAAAGTTGAACCACTAAAACAGTGCTCTAAAAATGAGTTCAACATGAGCTTATGGTTCTCAGAAAACTTCATTTTGTCAAGCAAAAGACAACCAGAAATCATATACTTTCCTGAAAACTACAATAGAAAATGGCTTTACAAGACTTGGACTCTGTGAAAACTATAAAGTTCAGGCTTAAGTTATGAGGCCATTTTAAGTGTTTTTGAATGTAGCCTTTTCTATCAGTAACACTAATAAGGCATCTTTTTCGTGGTTAATGGGCACATTATAGGTCTCTGTTCTTCAGAAATGGACAGGTTTAGCACTTTATGAAAACAGAAGGTTCACACTTTACAGGAATTTTACAAGAGCCTCGGCAATCTTGGTAATGGAGATAAAGTGAAGCTGATCTCGGCACCTACTTAAAGCATGATTTACCTTATGTTCAAGAAAGGTCACTTATTGTAGTCATACAGGTAACTACTGGACTGAATGTTGAAAGTCTAATTATCCACTTGGCAGATCGAGCAGATCAGATGGCGTTTTACATTAAAAACATATGCATATTTTCAGTCTCTCCTTTCTTGCTTCAGAAAAGGAAAAAGCTTGCAATTAACTGGCAAGCATCCACTCATTCCGCAAGGATCGACTCTCTTCCTAAGACAATGCTGAGTGAGTTGTTCAGTGATGAACTGAACAGTCAAAAGTCTGCCCTCAGAGAGCTGACAGTCTAGAAGCTGGGAAAGGCAGAGCAGGAATGGTGGGAGAGGAAGGTTGTAAGTAGAAGTACCATGTGTTCCCGCCCCTGACAGTGCAGCAACAGCAATTAAGTTATAGTCTTTGCCAATCAAGTGTAGCGTATAAAAAGGAAAGCACTGGTAGCTTGGGATTCGAGGATTGGGCAGTGGGAAGACTACCTGGATCTTGGAGTCCATGTTATAAATTGTTTTACATTACATTTATTTTATCCCAAATGCAATGGTAAGGACTCAGAGTTTTGAATAGGGGCTGAGGCATGACACAATTTCCATTTTACAATCGCCAACCTTTACCCGAGGCTTATCTCCTCCTTAGCTATATTTCACAAAGAAAAAGAAAAATGCTTTTATCACTTTCACAAGTCTTGCTATTCAAGCGATTTTGGATAGAAGAGCATTTCAAAAATATCAGACTGAATAATAAATCACCAGTCCAAGGTGAAAGGAGAAAACTGGAACCAGGAAACATATATATGCCCACTTAAGGAGATCCGACATCAATCCCTGCAGGGATGCTTTCACACTCTGAAATTGTTGGCCCAACTCTTTTAGTATTGAAATACTCTTTATTTTATAGAAGAATGGCATCCAAAGAATTGTTTAATATCCTTACTCAGCAAAATTAAAAATTAATAATACTATATCTAATTTTTAAAATCACATCCACCTTTGAAATTCAAAGTCAGGGAAGAAGAGAGAGCCTCCATTCGTGCCTCAGCTGACTTTGTCATAGACATTTGGAATTGTTTCCTAACAATTCCTGAGTCACTGAACAAGCAAGTTGAGTCATTGTCCAAAAGGCCAACAGATTCCTGCATTCTACTCAAAGAACTGTAACTAGGCCCCCTACCGGCTCTCTGGTATTGGGCCAGAAGAGGAGCGCCTCACTTTTGGAGACAACGACAGGGCTAGAGTCAACCATATTGACAATGAGGAAGTAAAGCTTCGGGACCTTCATTTGCTCCTGGGGCCGAGGCTCACTGGAATAGGATGCCACTGGGACCTTAACTCAGGGAGCCAGGTTTGCTGAGCCACAGGTGTGTCAGGAGAATGCCTTCAAGGCTTAGAGCAGAGTAGTAAGTCTTTAAGGCTTTTATTTAGCAGACTCGGCTGAACTTTGCTACTCAACCCTAAGAATTTTTCACTGGCATTGCAACTTGTTAACTTCCGTAATAAACCCTCTCATCCTGAATCTGGTCTGCGAGTTTGGTGCAGTCATTGCAATGGTTATGAGAACCCAGAGACGTAAAATAGAGAACTCAATCAAGACAAAGCACTTCCACTGACTAACCCTAAAGGCATTTCCAGCCCTCTCCTCCCTCAATACTTTATGAGCTGAACATACTGCTTTTCTCCCAGTCCCCCTCTAGTTAAGGGTGACTACATGACACTTGGGGCCAATGGCATGTAAGAAAGTCAGCTGAGAGGGTTTCTTGGAGATATTCTGCTACTGGATAAAACGGGCCTGACCTAGAGGCAACGCCCTTCTCTACTAATTCTGCCTGACACACAGCCTGGAGCTGGGGTGCACATCTTGTGACAATAATCTCTTTAAACCAGAAACTCAGGTTCAATCTAGAAATTCTGCAAATGAGTGTTTAGCCAACTTTTTAAAGGGGAGGGCAACAAAGCGGCTGGAGGTGGGGCTGGGGCAATGGGTAATGAAAAGGTAGGGATTACCCTCATTAAAAGATTCCCACCCCCCCAAAAAAAAAAAAAAAGATTTCCATGGGTCATTTGTGTACAATGTGCTACTCGTGCTATAAAAAGTTAAGCCCTGGGTCCAATTCCTGCTCAGCGACGCGCCCATCAAATGTCATATTGTCAAATGTCATAGTAATTAATCCACGCCTACAGACTACATTAATATGTATTTACTAAGTCATAAAAGATGCATGCTTATCTACTCAAGGGGGGCTGTTCCCAAAGTTACTTTAAAAAAAAAATCATCAATAGAGTAAATGAACGAAGGATGTATTAAACCAGAGGAATTGGGAGGCTCACCAGGGAAAGGGATAGCCCACTGAGAAACGAGAAAGACTGCTGTCTGCTGGAGTAGGACCGCCCTCAGGAGGAGAGGACACTCTGGCAGAGCCCAGAGGAGACCCTGAACAGGCAGGCCCCAGCAGAAGCCAGGGCTGGTGAAGCAGGAGCAACTCGACTCGCACTCTCTCCCAAGTGTGTGGCTTCGGAAGGGCAATGGCGGGTCCCTTCTGGGCTGCTGCTAAAACTGTCTCTCTGTTTCAAAGTTGGACAGAATTTTAATCACAAAATTTAAGTTGCTTGACCCTGACCACTCACCAGAAGTTTATGTTGCCAAACCATGTATTTTACAATAATTATAATACATGCTTTAGACTTGTTGCATGGATTTTATCATCCTTTTTATAGACCTTATTTAAAAATAGGTCTATAGGAAACTTCCTTAAAATCACTGAAGAACTAGTGAACAGGAAATGATCTATAAGCCCCTTGCTTCTCTGATGTCCCTGAGAACACTTGCCCTTCCGTTTCTTAGCTGTAATCAGGCCCCACTCAGATTGTGGCCATTTGGCCTCAGCTTAAAGTTAATTATTTAAAGAAAATTTCCCTTCCCTTCTCACCCCAAACTAGATCTCTTTTTTTTATTATTATTATTGTGCCATCACTGCCCTTGTGGGAGTCGGAAACACAGTCTTGCTCCTGAAGAGCTACTGCTGGATTTGAACTGTCAGCCCTGTGGGCCGCAGTCACGCACACAACCACTACACCACCAAGGCTCAGCCTAGATGTCCTTTTTATAAGCTTCCTCTGCGCTGTCTACTTCTTAGTACTGTCCTTAATGAATCGATGGTTCTTTGTCATTGATGAGCTCCCCCACCCCCGGGGCAGTTTGGTGTCCTGTGTGGAGGTGGGAGAGACTTGCTCAGTCATGTCAAGCATGTCCACCTCAAATCCGTCATCGGAAATCATTCCGTCATGCAAACTCCGCTTCCAGACAATCTCCCAGCTCCCTCCCTTTCGTTCTTATCAAGAAGCCCTGTAAAGGTGCAGTCTGGAAATCCCCCCCGGGCTGCTAACCCCAGGGTTGGAGGTCACCCACTAGCATGGAGGGCTTTGGGGCACTCTGGCCTCAAGTAGATGTACAGCCTCGGAAACCCGAGGCAGGGTTCCTATGCGTTGAAATCAACCCGCAGCTGAGAGATTGAGTTCCTTCTGATACTGTTTAGGCCAGATGGTTCCCCCACACCAGGGGGGTCTTTTTTGGGTACATGCCCTCTGCGGTGAGATGCTGAAGGTGGCAGAACAGGGCAAGGACGTCCCAGATGCACAATGGAGGGAGCCAGAGCACCGGACCCCATGTCCTCTAGTCCCTGGAGTGCCTCTGTAAGTGGGCAGAGGCCCGGCCATCCCCACCCAAACCCCACTTTTGGAAGTAAGAGAGCCCTTCAGCTTAGTAGAATTCCTTCCTGAGGAACAGATGCAAATATCTCCCTCTTCATCTCCGCTCTCAGCTTGGGGAATAACAAAGTCCTTCAAGGCCCTTTAGAATAGACACTTCTAAAAAAATCTCCTAGAGATGCTGATTTTAAGCAAAACGATAACAAGATGCCATCATTCCGCAGTAGAATTACAGAATCGGCAGCTCTGGAGGCGAACAAGGCGGCCAGCTGGTTCTTAGGCTTGCTGGTCTAAAACGCTCTTTCGTAATCTAGGACCTGCGGCATCTGAGCACTAATTTAGACCAGGGCAGTCTGGAACTGTGAGGGAAAACGAAAAATCCAGCATCCATCTTCAAGATTTGAGTCAACACATCAACCCCAGGGGCAAGTGACCGCCATACTTCACCCCTCATACTACCCCCACCCCCACCGGCCAAAGGCATCCTTATCACAGTGGGGGGGGGCGGGGGTCTCTGGGGCTGCCAAAATGAGGGAAAATAAAGGATTGGGCTCTGGGTTTTGTCCCTTAAAGGCAAAGTTCAGAGTGCCAGATTCAACTTGGATGACCCAAGAATGCTATGCCCTGCCATTGTTGACTTTGAGAGAGAGAGCAAGGAGAGTTAGGCAGCCAACTCCCCAAACGGACACGGAGTCACAACACTCATTTCCCAGAGGCTCTGCGTCCCACGTGTCACTGTGTCCAGCCTCACAGCACAGCACCCTGCCAAAGGCCCTGCTGTCTGGGGGAGCCCAGGGCAGAGCACAGCCCATCCAAAGTGCTGAGCTCAGCACGGACCTTTCTTCTCCTTCTTCATTTAAAAAACAATAAATAAGGTACACACTTTTTCAAAAAAATGACATCAGAATTTCTCTCGCAAGTGGGTTGACACAGTTGCTGTGACAGTGGGCTGGAAGGTGACAAGATCCTGCTGTGCACAGGATCGGGACGAGTCGGAACCAACAGTAACAATAGTGCTGCCAGAACACCTGCTGTTGTTGTGTTCCGTTGAGTAAACGAGTCCATTTTCAACTCACAAGGACCCCGTGTGAGGGAGCAGATGATCTTCGCTATGACCTTCAAGAAGCAGACCTCCCATCACATTCCGAGGGGATGGGGACTGCTAAACTCTCGACTAGTCACCAAGTGTTTAACCCATGTGCCACCAGAGCTCCTCAAATAAATACATGAAGCAGCACCTAGTACCCAGTATATATTCGTATGGTTGCAAGGGTACAAGGTTTCTTGGAACCCATCCATGCAACCTCATTGAGACCCAGATTAAAAATTACCCATCAATATGATGGAGAATGAAGAAATGTCTAGATTTTTTTTTTAATTCAGCCTGAGGAAAACCAGGATGGGGATGGAGCGGAGTGGACAGAGATCTGTCCACATTTCCTTCTTTGGGATCATGTTTTGTTGGTCATAGAAATTTGGCAGAAATATAGATACTCACAATACTTAATGGTGCTTTTATTAATCGCATGTAACTTTGTTATTTTAGAGACATTAAATTTTCATTATGTAAAACCTAATCTGCTCATGAAATAATCATGGTTGGTAAATTTAAAAGTATAATCTTTGAGACAATTAAATATTTACTAGTTAGAAGGATTTAAAATATTTTTTCCATTCATCGTGGGGTATGAAATTGCTAGACTCTTACAAAAGCTAAGTTTAGTTTTGCTATTTTATAAAAAGTGCACCAAAATGATAAACCCTCTTTAAAAATAAAGAACTAATTCTATACCGGGAACTAGATTAATGGTAATATTAATAGAACTATCATAAGCCCCATGGGCAACATGCATAATGTTCTTCAATAAAATAATAATAGTATCATTAATGTGAACCAGGAACATATATAAACCATAGATATATGAATAGAACTTGCGCTCACACTTTAGCCCCAATCTAGAACAATCCAGTTTTATGGCATGGCCCCGCTTAATACCATCCCCTATGAAGGGAATCACTGAAAATATGAGTGTGATAGCAAAATGTGATGAGGAAGTACATGGTCTCGACTATCAGAAAGAGTAGCACCTGGAGTCTTAAGACTGTCTTAAAAATAAACAACAACAACACTATCTGAATGAGGCACCATTTGAGCCCATACAGAAAAATTGTAAACAATAAAATCAAAACCTAGAAGAGGGAATAGTGTTAGGATTTAAAGTCTGAACACACAGTTTTCTGAAGGCTACAGATGATAGTGAAATCATAAAGCTCATCTTCAGGGTCCCCAGACAGCTGAAGCCACTGACGAATCCCCTCTGATGAGGGACCAGAGGCAGGAAAGGCCTTGATACCTTGCAAAATTGCAGGGTGAATTCCTGCCGTTGTAATTAAGGTGTCAAATAAGGTGTCAAAATAGGGCACCTGGTCAGTGATCTCACTCAGGACTCAATGTATAACTGCCCTAGTTTTTAATATTTCCCGCTTTGTTGTACATTGAGGTTCAACACTGTGTCATTGTTGAGCCATTTATATTCCGTCTTGATTTCATATGCTTCTCTGTATATGAAACCTCAAACAGGCAAACCTATAAAGACAGCAACTGAATCAGTACATTCAAAGGAGCCTGACAGGGAAGGCTGGCAGAAAATGGGGAAATGGCAGCAGTGAATCCAAGAAAGAAATGTTCTGGAACTGAACACAGAGATGGCCATGCAACTCTTAGAAATTCGATTGAACTACTGAAAAGTAGGATGTGTGAATTGTATGTTGGTGAAATTATGAAAATAAATGAAGGATTAAAATTGTAAAACAAAGTATAACTCAACTCCCCACCACCCCTCCCCCCAAATCCTTTTTTTGTCCATTTCAAGTGCATGTGTCTATGAAGAAGGCAGCTCCTCTACCCATCCAAATTATTCAGATTGTTCTAGCTCCTTCATGTTCATAGTCATTTGGATAAGTAACATCCCAAGCTCCTGATTTAAATTTCTAGAGGAAATATAGAACACTCCTCTCATAAGATCTAGTCAACATGAGTAGATATCTATCAATTCTATACTGAATTTCATAGAGGAAGCTTACAAGCACACAGAGCAAGGAGTCTGCCTTTCTCTTTCTGTAAAAATGACAGTGACTCCCAAGGCATCTCTATCCTGCCTTTGTTACATTTTCCATTGGATCAATGGTATAAGATCCCAATGACAAAATGGGTGCATAAGCAAATGTGATGAAGAAAGCTGATGGTGATTGGCTATCAAAAGATAAAGCATCTGGGCTCTTACAGGCTTCATGATAAACAAGTGGCTATCTAGCTGAGAAGCAGCATAGTCCACATGGAAGAAGCACACCAGCCTCTCTGATCATGAGGTGTCAATGAAATTAGGTATCAGGCTTCTAAAACCCAGAACAAAGCCATACCCAATGTGAATGTGGTGGAGGCATGAAGACTCAAAGGCCATCTGTAGACAATTGGACATCCCCTCACAGAGGGGTCACAAGGAAAAGATGTGCCAGTCAGGGTCCAGAATAGCAC